>JAMZEH010000069.1:4774838-5017338 GCA_024699665.1 Ostrea denselamellosa
TCAACCACCGTAGTTTGCAAATATAACGTAAATTTAATTGTAGAGGAAGAGAAGAAAAGGAGAATTGGGTGGAGAAGAAAGAAAAGAGAGAAGACCAATATGCCATTCAAGACAGAGACTGGACTGCAAAATACTCATTTCTTTCTTTCTTTTTTACACAAATGACGAAATATAATAATACAACATGACAGTAATATAATATCAAGAAATCTAAAGGTTGGGGGGGGGGGGTTAGGAAAATTTCACCCACGTTAAACGTACTCTTCTAACAGTTCAGATATACCGTCGCTCCAATCGTATGGACAAATCAGTCGTAGAATAGAGACGTTATAGAGTAAGTGCACCTGACGGAACACGGCATTAGTCGTAGTCAGACAATCAGGTGGAATCCATACGCTATAGTCCTGCTTTCGTTTTCGTTATTAATAATGATATTATTATTATTGGTATAGGAAAAGTTACAACCTACATATATAATACACTGTGCAGCAAATATTTCATACCAATCCCAAAATAATATAGAATTGTCAATTTCTCGTCACAAGGATCGTTCGTATACCGGAAAGTTTTACAATACTTTTTTTTTCTCTAAATGTAAACAGGATGTTGTACGTATTCATATTGTGTGCATTTATTATTTACCTCCTATATCGTGATAATTGGTTTTTAAATTGCACAATTATTGAATAATGCTGCTTTAATCTACAAAAAATATTTACTTGTGGTGACCTAATGGTAAGGAATACCAAAGTACAATAAGCATAGCGTGCGTCTGAGCGATAGTCATTGTAGTTTTAAAGGGTTTGCCACTAATAATTGTATTAATATTGTTAAAAGGAAAAATTAAACGCATGTACGTTTGTGCTTATAGGGATATTTTACCTATTGTACAAAATAAAATATAGAATTCCAGTCCTTTCTTTCCTTTACAAATATTACATTGATTAGAATATAATTACTGTCAAAAATCACCCTTGAAGTCTTTTCGTAAATGGCTCTTCAAAGAAAACCTTGTGACCTAATGTGATAACAATTTCAAATATTTTAAATCTGTCTCGGATTTGAAAGGTCTCAAATTACAATAAATAGAATAACTTAAACAGACATGTCGATCGACCATGAAGAACGCAACACAGCTGCTGTAATTAGTCATTCCATCTTAGCACGAATGAGTATTGATGCTCATGTTCCAAATTAAGGGACACTAGGGGTAAATATTTAATTCTAACCTCTTTTTTTTTTATTTTTTTTATTTTTTTAAATTAATTAAAGCTGAATCTTATGTAAATAAAAATATTAATAAATAATTATCTAAGATAAATTTGAATTTTTAAAATACGTGAACAAGTAATTCGTTGTAAAAATGATCTTTTACTGAAGCGTTCGTATTATTGTGTTTCAAACACACTTTAGTGCTTTATTACCTTCTTCAATGATAAATGATAACAAATTGGGCATAAAATTGGCTTTCTTTCGTCCGAAACTCTCACTAATATCATCTGGCTTAAATCATGCATGGTCACCTAGCTTCTTAGCAGTCGTAGACATCAAACATAGCACGTGCAGAATTATGTAAGAATATATCCTTCATTTTAAGTTCTATAAATTCAAAAGAGCGTTGAATCATTGAAGTTTGTTATCTTACATGAAAACCGTATAGCCGATAAAGAAAACACACACACACACACATCAAAAAGACAAGGGGATTTTTTTCATCAACTCTATAAGATGGTGACTAGCACTAGGGGGCTTACGTTTTGTTTGTTTAAGACAAACTAGAGCGATAAAAATTGTTCTGATTAGGAGGCAAAAATAAAGTACAAACTACATCAACATAATTCAACGAGCCAAGATATTGAATAAATATTACACAATTTTTATGCAATTCTCTCTCTCTCTCTCTCTCTCTCTGATATATTAATATGATTCAAAAACATATATTTGTACATAGAATGATGTACAACCTTCATCAGTAATTCCTGAGAGAAGAGAGAGAGAGAGAGAGAGATTTATTTAGATTTCATATGTTATCATGATCAGACTGGAAGTTTTTTCTTTAGTTTTGCATGTTGTTTTACGCCCCATTCAACATTTCTCTTGTATCACTAGCTCTAGGTGACGCGTACTACAAATTTGGACCTATGCGTGGCGTTTATAGCGGTAACAGTGAGGGTTTTGATCGTTCTAACACCTACCGTGACCTCTATTGTTAAGGTCATGTTTAAAAAGAAAACCCCGTGACGTTCATTTCTAATGCGGTCACTTGGCAAAGAAGAAGACACTACCTATATTAAACGTCTTAGGTTTAACACGGCATCGGGATCGATTCTCCCCGGAAGCGAAGTGCGCGCTTTAACCACTAGGTTACCATGACCAGTGAGGCTGGATGTAACCCAACTCGATTTTAAAAGAAATAGTTTACTATGCCGTACATACTTATCGTATTTGTAATACTAAAAAAAAATTTCAAATTTGTTGGTAGACTTACAGCATTGCCTTTATTTGCCTCATGAAAAAATATGACATTGAAATTCGTGTCATTTCATCATTAAAACAAATTATATTGCATTTTGCAATTATGTATAGAGTTTTGTTTTTTTTCGTGTGATTTGTATTTCAGTATCTATAATTGATTGCATATTTTTATTTTTTATTATACATTTTTTATTCTATTTTATTTTTATTTATTTATTTGGGGGGTTGGGTTAGCACATGTTTCTTATAACTTCATTACAACATACTTTTGTTATGTCTTTAAATCGATGGACATGGATATGAATTGTAGAGACACGCGAGGCATAAAATAAGCGGTATCCTTAATACTTTCTAGACTCATCACTGCTTAAATCTGTTAGATTAACGTATGGTTAAATTGTCATTAAATATTATATTGCGTAACTTAACTTGAAGTTAAATATTAGTTTGAAATTACAATAGAGAAAATTGATACTTTGATTTACTGTTGATAAAAACTTTCGTTTACTGTTTTAAAACTTTGAAACTTTTATTTACTGTTGCAGAAAACTTTGGTTTATGATAGTTAAATCTGATGTGCTATTAAAGAAATATTTTGATTTTTGGAGGTAAATAGTCATTGATATTATGAATAAGCTTGATAAAAATTTTGATAATTAATCGTAGTAGAGTAAATATTTCAATAAAATAAACACAACAGACCTTGATTTCCTGAAGTTAAAAAAATGCGAATCTGCGATTTCTTTCTGTTTTTAATATTCATTTTTATTTTTGTAAAGAGAATGAGTACTTTTATTCTTTGAGAAGAATGATCAATGCTAAGTTAGAGACAAGATATCAATACCCGCTTCTTCACACAACTAGAAACCTGACCTAAAGCAGCTGAATTAGTAGTAATGCTTTACACCGTATAAGGAAACATGATGCCATTTAAGCTTTTGGAACCCTCATTGGAAATGTGTGTTTTCATGTCACCCGAGACCCCTGGAAGCTAACGGGAATGATCGTTAAAAGTGCCTCTTGATGACTAAAGTCATAATTGAAATGAGAAAAAAATGTGTGGTCGAAATATTATACTATTCTGCTAAATTAAGTGCACTATATATGACCCACAGTAAAGACATACCATAATTACAGTGCAGGTGCACGAGATTCTCTAACTTGTGATATCTCTCCTTATTTTTTTTTTTTTAAAGACCGTGATTCTAAAAGATCATGCAGAACTTTGACTTAGGAAGTCAGGTCTTCCACGATCCAAGGTGTGTGGTCCAAGAGAAATGGGGTACAAAAAGTAAGACCTATCGTCATTAAGATGGAATGATTTTCTGATAAAGAAGCTGAATTTTTTTTTCTATGTTTAAAAATGAAAACGTCACATTTTGTTGTGCAAAGACAGTAGGTATTGAACGAGGTCGTATAGCGTGTCACGGAACAATAATCCAATTGATTCTCAGTCTGGAAGAAACAATTGTTCTGTGCATGCACAAAAAAAAAGACAAGCAGTTTTTATCGGCCAAAGACGGGAAGAGTTATAAAGAGACACTGTCAAACAGCTTTTCGTCATTAAGTTGCAATTATTTATGGTGATTACTTGGACTAGAAGAAGATGGGTTTAAACACCCACCCAAGTGTAACAATTGGCCTTACTGGTCCCCAACCATTGCCTGTTACGTCTTGCTTCTAAAGTTTCAGGCAGTTCTAATTTGCTTTGATCATGCAATGAAATGGGTGGATGGATGATATACTTATCCAAAAGAAATGTAAAGAATACGCGATCCATAAATGTCGTCTGTTTTTGCTAACTCGACGCTTATTTGGGTTATTTGAAAACGACCATACATACAAGTCGCTTTACAGCTTATTGTTTGTAGAAGTGATTATATGTTATCCGATCTGCCCAAAAAGCAAACTAAAGCTATAAATGAAATTTTCTTATGAAGAGAAGATAAAAATGTTGAACTGTGTGGTCGAATAACAAATTAAACATACAGATAATCCGGGATTCAGCAAAGATTTACGGATATTGTCACCAGATATAGAAAACGAGCGTTCTAGATTTATTCATTAGGTTTATTTAGTTACTTACAATTTTTGTCAGTGAGTATATTTCGTTAATTTCATTATACACTGGCAAAGTCTAAACATTATTCGTCAATTGTGTGTTCGCGTCTAAAAAAATAAGTTTCAGAAAACGTTATCAGGATGAGCCAAATATTGAAAAATAATAATGATAAAAAAAAAATAAAATTTAAATACCTGGTGAAGAACTTCTACCTGCGCGATGAAAATTCGAAGCATTGGCTACTTCATCAATAGTGTTATCTCTTCCGTCATCGGAGTGCTGTAGGGCTTTACAAGAGGCCCTCCCTAACACATCAGCAATGTGTCTCTTGTTCAGCCTTGTTTACAGCTTATAAAATTCAGATAACGTCATCAACATCACCAAAAATTCCATACATCATATTTCTAATAAATCTGCCAAACATTCTTTATTTACCAAGAATCTCAATTAGTCTCTACTGGAATAGGGGAGTCTTCGACGATAAGTCTGCTTACCGCCAACGAAGAAAATAGTACCGAATAATGAGAAAAAGCATTAAACGTTAATGAGTGATATCCGAAAGCATCCCAGTTCTCTGATACCTTTAACCGGGAGACTCCGAGTAGCTTTCAAAACCCGCTGGGCCAGTCAGAAATGAACCCCACTAAACACTGATTTGGCTCTCTTTATTTTCTGTAGTTCATAAGCCTACATGGGTGGCCCAACTACTATCTTGTTGGCGAATAATAAAGTGAAAGGCTAAATTAAAGTTATAGAATGATAAAACTGAAATACATTTCCTGCATGAAAAATTATAATGAAGAAATTCTCTTGTGAGTGGAGATGGGGAGATATTGTACTGGAATACCATTGAAGTTGCAGCACGCGTGTCTCTGATTCACGAACTAACAGACCGAATCCCAATCTGATAATTCTTCAATTTGATGATCTACTTTCTTGATAACTTAATTAAATTCAGCATAAAGTTTTACTAAGATGAAATAAAATGCTTATAGCTTTGGAAAATTTTGTGCTGTTTACTAGTATTTGAAAAGTATACGTTTGATATTCATCATACATAATATTATCGAAGAAACAGTTTAGTTTTTAAAAATCCTGAAGGCCAGCTTTCAGAAGAGTATAAAAATATCTTTCAAACCCATTCTATCTTATGATGCGCGTCTTTCAAAATGCCTTAAGACAAAGGTTTTCATTAACTGTCTCCTAAAATTAATAGGTGCAATATAAAAAGCGACGTCAAATTGATAATCAAAATGTGATATTTAAGATGCGTGTCAATGTGCGTTTTTTTTTTTTCGCGAAAAAGGTGCCTGCTTCCGATTCTTCTCATTATGCTTCTGTCAGATCGGCTCATATGATAAATGGCTCGAATCATTATATTCTTAGGCGAGAAAAACCAACAAAGACGGTTTAAGCGAAAAAAGCAAACATATCGTAGACCAATCTTTTAAGCCCCTGTCAAGTGCTTGGTAGTACCTTATGCAGAAACCTTTTCATCCAGTAATTATTTTGTCGCTAATTTTCATGATGTTTCGAAAAAGGATTTTTCAGAAAGATAGTAATTTCTTAGGTTTTGTGAAATGCGATACATGTCTTGTCAATCAGTTCATTTTACTCTTCGATACAATAGGTTACATCGCTTTGATGTTGGAAACACTAGCTAAGTAATTTCTGATATTGTACACATAAAAATTACACACGAATACATCGACAAAATCTCCCCACTTCTGTAGTATCAACAATGCACGGATTCTGTGTTCATTTTCGCAGTTTCTCATAAATGAATGTCAAATTTTCTCTTGCTAAGTTTTTATGTGGGCCGATGTGATTTTCCTCTTATCTAGCTTTTCATTTTACATATTCAAGTCAATATTAGTTCCGGAATCACTGGAATTTATAATGTCATTTTATATGGATGTGCTACTATTCTTCAGTGTTAAATTTGTGTTGTGGTTTGCGTATGGGGTAGTGGTTGACTCCATTGTATACGCTCAATTTCACACATAGCTTGAAATTCTCTCTACCTTAACTCTGACGGAGACCTACCAAGTTGGATGAGAATTTTATCTTAAAAAGGAAAGAAGTTGATCGCTTTTAAACAATTCATTAGTTCGGACGGGCTACGTCGATTGACGCCGCGCGGGGTGGTAATACACATATAAACAATTTATGTGATTTCAAGTCATTTTCAGATTGGTACAAAAATATTCAAGTTCTGAATGAAAATAGGATTTAAATATAATTTTGAACGATTAAAACAGACTTTCAGAATTTTCACAAAATTGTATATAAACAACATAAAGTCCTAAAAGACTATATAACACCCTTACGTATTCTTTGATATATATATATATATATATAGTGTTAGATTCATATAGGCCATCATTAACAAATTTTAAATTGTTAATGATGGCCTATATGAATGATCTGAACGCAAAAATATATCGTGAGACGCGTACACAGCACTATTGCACTGGGAACGCCCATATATAGAGATTTTTCATATAATTAGATTTGCAAAACAAAACAAATAATTTTGGTTTCATAAGAACCAAAGATACATGCAAATAATTCGTCCATGGACGTATTCGTATTATAAATTGAATTTTATGGAATATTTGAAGAAAAAAAATAAAAATAAAAATAGCTTATATCTTGATTCATCTATAATATATTCCAGAGTGTGATCTGGAGAGAAAAAAATGACCTGTACATATCTTTTTTGAATGAAATAAAGAGAAGATCATTTGAAAAAAAATATCAGAGGCAAAGTATATCAATGTTCCTGAACTTAACGAGAGGAAACAAGATTCATCTGGCATACAGGCACACTGGTAATAAATCCATCTCATGTACATATTCGTCATACAAACGACCTGGACACAGAATATATCTAAAATTACTGGAAAGACGACAGAGGTTTTGTTTTTGCAGACGTTTATCGTAAGATCGAATTTACCCACCTGTAAGGGGAGCGGTCATTCAATCCATGTCAGAACCAAATAGATTATTCGATTAAGCAAAAAAGAAGACTTAACTATTGAACAAGTGGAACCTTATTCCTTGTCCGATTTGGCAAAAGGTTTATTGTTCCTTATTAATTGATGGTTTGATAAGCAAGATACAGATCTAGAACTTACCTGACGTACTTGTTTGTTTTGCAGGGGGCAAGAAGGTAATTGTTTGATGAGTAATTCTATAGTTTTAAATCTAGTTCTTGAAGTTTCTTCATGATGAAAGTTATATGACTATATAAGTATATATAAATTTGATGCATTTATTTCAATGTTTAATTTTATTTTATTATTTTTTTGCTTTGTTTTGTTTCTGAAAGGTTTTTCCAAGAAGAAAAAATTAAAGACATGACTGTATTTTGTATTTTGGAAATATAGAATAGAAAAAGGCTGAACATTCAGCTGCTGGTAAAGCAAATTGATACTGAATGACATTTCTATGCCGATTATTGTTCATAAACGTTTATTTTGCATCAGTTTTAGCCGAACACCCCAACTGAATTGACACCTGCACATCAGGTAAACTCTAGGGCGAGAAAATGCGTGGTTCTTGTCGACTGAATGACGGGAAAATTAGAACACAAGGGACGAACCCCCATCCAACGTAAACACAGAAGGAATAAAGGAAAGAGATAGACACTCTTTCATTTAGTTCACATAAAAACGAAGACTGTGTCCCAACATTGCACATTTTTACGATCTGAATCTGTAAACTGATAAGACTACAAAAATGTTAGAAGCCCGACTGCCCAAGTCTCAGAAATAAAAACATGTACCCCTCGCACGTGTTGTAACGATCCCTTTATAGTGATTTGTTTATGCATTGCTATCAAGATGTTTTAGCATATAAACAGTGTCGAAATTTATTTTGGTTAATGATAGTAATTTTGTTGAGTATATAAAATGTGAATGAAAAGATTCAGATTTTTATTCCAAGTTTTATTATTATTATTACTATTATTTTTTATTTTATTATTATTATTTTGAAAATTCACATTTTTCAATACAAAAATGTACCTTTTTCTTGTTTATTTCTTAATATAATGCAAGAATTTTTAAACAAGAATAAAATTTCAATTTCAGATTAAAGATCCAATATAGATATATCGGTTAGATTGCATTTATATGTACAGATATATAGTTTGTATTATCATAAATATATAATAGGTATTTGTTAAAGAACAAACAATAGAAAACATAAATGAAATTCATGAGTTTTGATTCAAAGAATTTATCAAGAGTTTAACACAGTTTATAATTTTTTCCCAATATGCAAATAGTTAATATTTCTCATTCTAATTTCAAACTTATGCGTATAATAAGCGTCTTTTTTTAACAATCTTCCAAGAGTCGCCGCTCTCCTTATGATACATTTCATTTATTCTTCATATATTTGTTTCTCAAATCATGACAAATTAATTTGTAGCGTACATTTTTTTTCTTATTGTGAAGTATAAAAAAATTATTGATGTTAGAAGTGGGGTTTAATAAGATTTTATGCATAATGTATTCAAATACACTATACCTTTTTAATAAAATATTAAAAACATTAACGAGAGTAGAAGGCAAATATTTGGATCGACTTTTTTAAGGCTATTGATACATAACATTTTGTATAGCAGGAAAATAAAATACAGTGTTATAAGGTTGACACGAACAGTGATTTGTTTATTGCATGCATCCCCAAAGAAGACACCCGTGGAAAGGCACTATTTACCAGAAAATGCCTAGTATCACATAGGCCATCCAGAAATAACGTTGAAAGTGTCCAGTTTAAACCTAAAATCTTGAAATCTGATCTGCAAAAGCCATGTCCCGGTTTGTTTACATTTAAAATGTGCTATGATGAAATATAGGAAATATGGGTATACACATCACGTGAAGTAATCTTCACTGTCCGGGACGGGATAAGAAAAGGTGTAATAATCACTTACCTGAGTAGGTATATGGGTCCATCATAGGCGCCTGCATCTTGATTTCACCTCCGTTGGATGCAGGTGTGAATGATACGTGGCCAGGCTCTTTCGCTTCCTCTCTATCACGTCGTCCCAGTCATGTATAGCGTAAACGATCCACTAGTCAAAACACTCGACACATACAAAAAAAAAATTCCTAGGTCTTCTCTTTTTCTCTGGCCAAGTTCGACTCGGGTTAACCCTTTCTAGGCGATCACTGTACAAGAAAAATAAGAATATTTTACTATCTGTGTAATAAATGCAGAACTGTTGGAATTTCTTATCTGTTTAATTCTAGCCCCACCCCCTCGCCGTTGACGGCTTTGTTTCCATCGCTGAATCGCTCCTTGTCTTGCTAGAGCGCTGAGGCGTGAAACCTATTGCAGTTCACCTATGTGCTACATGATTGGTAGAAATAATATTTACTATGTAATAGAGTCTAGTATTTGATTTTTCGGCGGGTGAAAAAATATTGACCCCGCAATATAATAGTTAGTCATTATCTAAAGACAATTTTGATACCAAATATCGTTAGCAAAACGACTTTTATTATTATCTGTTCTACGAAGCCGAGAGAACGCGCGTTTTGTGACTTGTGAAGATATTAATTTCAAAGCAAGGAACGAATCTTATTAAGACTGATAATTTCTTCGAGAAGGACAGTGTAATTCAACATGTGGATCGTCTAATTGTCATATAGCATAACCAATATAATTTCCTCAGCTTCCGAAATCAATGTAAACTCTCCAGAAACTGTTTCAATGTGCCTGTCTTTCACCACCTCGCGCGCTGTGATTCTGATCACTCCCTGATTGGATATCCAAAGACACTGAAAATTTTTTTTTGTAGAAGCCTAAGATGGACGTCTAGTTTTAACAGTCTTTTCTTAAAGGTCAGTTCTGATCCAAGACTTAAGTCATTTAATCTGGAATAAAAGATGATTTTTCCAATATTCGTCAGTGTTTACGTCTTTTAGTTTTGATGTTATTGTAGCCGCAATATTCATATTTTTGAAATATGAATTAATATATATATATATATATATATATATATATATATATATATATATATATATATATATATATACAATATGATATAATCTGCATTGGAATTTCTGAAATCATAAAATGTGTTTCAGGTACAAGATGTGTCCTAACTATATCGACATAACATACGTGATACATATAATTAAGTAACTGGTACCAACATATCAAAATATGCAAAAGCGATGGTTTTACTCAATGCTTCATAAAAAGCTATTTTAGTATATTTATAAAATTCATTGTATTTCTAGTTAATACTTGATAAACACGCGTGATTTCTCTGAAATGTGATGTACTCATAGTGAAAATCCTTAATATGCTTACAGAGAATAAGATGGAAATTGCTGTTAAACACAATTTCTGACGATATACACATAATGAATGGAACGGGGTCTCTGGTTAGGAAGAAAATCGGAAAAACAAACCTCCCAAATCATAAACATGGGGTTTCTATTGAGATTATTGACTTAATATTTTTGCAATCTGTACAAGATACTTTTCTGTGATGAATTATTCAATAAGTATAATAATGGTCAAATTTCTATAATTTTTCGAAAATTTCTGATGAGTATTTTTTTTTTTCAAACAAGCATATACCCCGGAAGTGCTATACAGTTTTCTAAAAAGTACATTTGTGCATCATACATTTTCTTTAATATTGATGTGTATATTCTAGCTGTATTCATAGCAAATAAATAAATATAGAAATAAAAATATTAATGATAATGTTTACTTTCATTACTGCTATTTTATAAATGCAAGTTTGAAAATGGCGGAAAATTATCTGAATACGTGACACGAAAATTACTTATATCAGTATTACATGTACGATTTCATGGTTTATTCTGATTTATAATATAAGAGTGAATTTCAGCAGAACTGCATTATGCATATATAACATTGTTTTAGTAACTATTTTCGGTTTCTTTTGCCTTGTTTCATAATTAAATAATTATATTTGCTACACCAAACATGTTAATTATATACATTATTACTATCACCAAAGAATGAATGAAGGAACATAATCGAGAATCTTTGTCAATTAACAAGATTCTGATTTTTTTTCGCATTGGAAAAAAGTTTAACCCTACATTTCAGAACAATTTGTTTACAAAATATATATCGAAATATTTTTCATAAACTCGATCTACTTATCAGGTATTCTTTTATATTTTCGGTATTAAACAGAACAGACGGACACATGGATACTGATTTGTAAAAAAGTTATTGACAGCATCAGAAGAATTATGGAAGGCGACCACCCAGAAAAGAAGCATTGAAATGACGTAACGAATTCTGACACACCTTGTGTAACACTAATAGAAGATAAAACAAACCCATTAAAAACGTCAAATTGTATCAAATACAAAATAACGGCAAAATTTTCAAATATTCCTGTATTTTGATATTATGGTTTGGATTTGAAGTATGCGCATGATCTGATGGTAGATTTTGATAGTTACTGTACCATATCCATCAAATACATAGATGTCTATAATTTATTTCATATTGAAAATCTTCACAGTTCTAAACCTATACAAGAACGGATGTCTACTGCAAATAAGATACATATACATTTCGTAACATTCAAAGATTATATATATATATATATATATATATATATATATATATATATGTGTGTGTGTGTGTGTGTGTGTGTGTGTGTGTGTGTGTGTGTGTGTGTGTGTGTGTGTGTGTGTGTATTAAACGGGAAAGACTTCTAGGAGCTGGCAAAACACTTTCTTCAAATCATTGTCCGTTTATGGTGGTAAGACGATATTTTCATTTTCACCAGGTCAAGACAGTTTCAGTTTTAAAACCCCATGTTTCTTGTGCATTGGCCTATTACACATGAAGTCACAACATTAGAACTGCATTTCGCGAATCAGACAGATATCGAGATTATCATTTATATTATACTATTTTATTCATATCATTTACGGATGACATTTCTATTTCGTTTTTGAATTACCTTTGGCTACTGTATAGGTATCTTAACACGTTGGGATGTCTATGACGAAAGAGGATGTAGGGCGTGGGACGGAACAATCTGTAGCATAGGACACAGATTGCGAGAGCCGGTAACTTATACATAGTAGCGACATAAACCGAGTAAATACAAAACATTTGCTGAAATAGATAATGATATATGTTTATCACCAGTTTAGGATTATATGTAGAGAAGTTCTATGGAAAATGAAACCCGACATACACATATAATATAGATTTTAATTATTTTTGTTGTTGTTTATTTTGCGAAATTTCATATTCGGGTAAATTGGGTTCTGTTGGTATTGTTATTGGTCGTTCGCGAATCCATCGGAACCCCTCCCCCCTAAAAAGAAAAACCACCTCTTGATTTATGGAATTTTATTCTGAAATCGCTAAAAGAACCCACCGCCAATTTAAACATTGCTGATCTCATCTCATGTTCATCTCATACGATATAAGAGATGCACGTAGCAGACACAACATTCATAATACGCGGGTTTTGAAAAAAATATATGAGAAAGGAACATCGACTGTTTTCACTACATTTTTAACAACCATAGCTAATCACGTGACTGATGAGAAATAAAACTGCATCATTAATTAATCATATGGTCAATGTTCAGATATGTCTTTCATTGAGATACAGATCGCCGACGTTATACTTGTATCTTAGGATAATCTCCAGTTGGATAAAATTTAGAAATAAATTTCATTTTTGAAAATACATGAAGGCGTTAGCACGTCATGAAAAGTATGCCGTCACAAAGCGTCGCAGCTCATATTAAAATATTTACAGCTGCAATGTTTTTTCCTTCAAACTTTATTTATTTTACGACGATTAACAAACCAGTTTTACAACTTATAATAATGCTTGTATTAATTGCCTTTGATATCTATATAGATTGTAATGATAGTCATTTCCTCGTGAATGCGCTGCACTTGTCAACAAGGCGCGCATGAATCTTGATAAATATAATGCGTCTATTTTAATAGCTGAAAATTCCATCAGAAATGAAAAGACAATGTAAATAAAAGAAATTAATTTCATTGTTGAAAATATGTGCCGGTATGACTTGCAACGCTTCATGCCAGCATATTTTTTATGTTGCGCAAACGCATCAAAAATTTAATTTATTTCTTAATTGAATGTTCAGAAAGTGCTTTATTCATTTTTACTTTACACATTCATTTCTATTGGAATTCCAAGCTGTTACAATACTGAGATCCTATATTTCTCAAGATTCATACGCGCATTGTTCTCATCGGTAGCGCATTCATGAGGAAATGGCTATCGTTAGAATGATAAAGATATCAAAGACAAACACATGGGAAATGTTCATATACCATAATTAATGTTATGATTATGTCATATATTTACTTATATGGAAATTGTGGTCATCGGGAAATCTTGCAACACATGCATGCACTCCTTTTCAAATTAATTTTCATTATATATATATATATATATATATATATATATATATATATATATATATATATATATATATATGAAGTGATGAAGTGATAAAGCTAAGCTCGCTAATTCCCTTCATGTAAGTTACTAGCTTAGAATATCCGTTTTTCCAATTTGCCGTTCAAGAGATAATTTTTTTATCTGTCTCATTTATATATATTGGCATGATAAGGATGGAGACAAAGATAATAAATAACAATGATGGAGACAATAAAAATGATAAGCAATACGCACACAGAATTACATAATTTAATATTTAATTGATAGTTTATCTCTCGTCGTTTTATAGTACGTCAATATGAAAGTAATAACATGCATTGTATTTACATGCTACTGAAAAACATTTACACGTGCATTTTTAAATATCAAACAATATTAAAGTAAAAATAAATAAATAAATAATAGACAAATAAATAAATACGCGTAGCCACATTACAAAAAATAGAAAAAAAAAAAAAAGAAAAAAGAAAGAAAAACAAGAAAAAGAAAAAAGTAAATAATTGTAGGCATAAAGCATGGCATTAATATTTACAGGATGACCACTTTTCGCAACAAGTTTTTTTTTTATAAGCACATTAATTTGATCCTCATCTTCCAAAGTCAGATTTTGAAATTATAAAGAAAAAAAAATCTGTAATGTCAATTATCTATGCAGAACAATTTTACCTGATAGTTTGAGGATTTTTCACAAAATAGATGTACCTTTTTCTTCGAAATACTGGAATTGGGATGTTAAACATTGACTATAGACTCACATACAGAAACCCATTTTGATGGCAGGCGGGATTGTTTAAATATTTATCTATTGGTATATTGATGGGGATCAGATTGGGTGTTATGTGATGTTTAGTCTAGTTTTAGCTTTGACTCTGTAGTATTTACAATCCCCCAAATTTGCGTAGAATCTTTCGACATTTACTTAATAAATAACACTTTGAATCAAATATGACGTTTTTGTGCATTCAACTGCTGTGTCAAAAAAAAACCGACTTTCGTCTCCTTAACAAGTAAACAAAGGAACATAAAAAAATGTTCATTAAAATTTGAAATGGATTATGAATGTGTTATAGTGATTCTTAATTAAAACAGAAATTTCTACAATTTGGATTATAACTGATAAATTTAAGACATATACTGTATATTTATGATGAATGTATAAGAAAAAAAATCTTATTTAACACAACAAATTATTAAAATTTATTGTTGCTCAAAGTAGCCTATTCAGTTTTGGATGAATTTTCATATCTTTAAAGCCCCGATGTAAAGTATATTAATTCTGCATGAGTCAATTACATAATGGTATATTTTGGAAACCAAGATAAAAAAAACTTCCCAAACAACCAAATATACATTTTTCTCTCTATTGCGATGGTTAATTCAATATTTGACGAGCCGATATTTTCGTTTGTAAAGATAGAGACCACGTGATTCCTTATTTTTGACAGGTTGCTAATTTTGGCATAACAAAGCGCCAAAATGCCAATCTTATATATATATATATATATATATATATATATATATATATATATATATATATATAATATGTTCATTCGAAAATATAATGAATTTATATCCATCAAAATTATTGGCATTTCGCTATCTCCTAAAAATCGCTAAATTTTACGCTCGCCAATAATACCTGCTATACGGTGTGTTTAAATTGCTACCGGTACGTTGGAGATTTTACCGCCACATGGATTTTGCTTTGGCTGGCACATGTATTGAATTATTTCATTATAGGAAAGAAGGAATTGGTCAAAATTTCAACCGCGAAATAAGAATTTTACGTCACAATACTCCTTTATTCTAAACATATAATAAATCTCCTCAGTGAAGTTTGCAAACAATTAAGTATAAAATAATGATAATAAAAAAAAATTAAATCTTTAAATCTGTTGAATGAGAGTATATTTTTCAGGACAATCATTGTTATGCTATAGCTTAGATGGGTTATTCATCTGGTATACATTTTTGTTTCTCTCGGTTTGGATTACATGTGACGAGGGAGCGTTCCATCGTCCCATTTAATCTGGTATACAATTTTGAAGTTACTAATATAAAACGACATTTTACTTCACTTTCATGCATGTGAAGCAATATTAAAACATAGAATAGTGTTCTGATACTCGACTTTTCTACCTTGATATTTGAAACCACCACTGCAAAAAAATACATTCATCAATGTTGATTTAACATGGAAACGCAGCCAATGTAGAGACGGATGTAAGCCCTGCAATCACACATTGGGAAAACTTAAATGGCACCGAAAGTGGCACATAGAAATAGCACATATTTAATAACGTTTTAGAACCGAATTGCCAAACCTAAGCATGCGACGTCCCGACACTGTAAAGACAGAAAGAGGAGAAGATAATTAGGCTCATTCGAAAATAGTTCAACGTTATTAAAAGCAACTAGTCGATCACAAATGCCGGAGGCTCCGCAGAGGACAAACTTGATTTGACAGTTTTCTTGAAATAGGAAACCTACAATTAAATAATATAAATTTTCTAAATCTCGTCGTTATCATTGGCAGTGCTGTCGCCATATTTGTCACTCAAATATCACTCTTTTGTCTGTGAAGATTATGTTTAGTCCATGCAATATAAAGACCTGCCTGCTATGAACTGCTGTATTTTTTTTTTTTCTCTCGGCTCTGTTTAATATTAATTCCGGACTGTGTGAATCCATCTTATTAAAAATACGGAGTAGTTAGTTATAATATCTCTGATAGCTATTGATATTGATAGTGAGGTAGAAACAGGGGAACAGCTTGTTTCTGAGAGACAAACGCTATACAGCATTGTATGTAGTCAAGTTATTTAATAATCCTAAAACCGGGACAACTATTGGTTGACTCTAATTACAGAACTTTCGTGAATTTCCTGAAAGCTCTTTCATTCTTTATTATATTAATGTTAATATTTTATATTCAAATATTCACTCTGTTTGGGAATTGTGAATAGCCATTGTTAAGAGACTGAATTTTCTATTGAACTTCGATATATAGCGAGATGATACATGTTTCGAGTTTTGCTAAAGCAAAAAGCTCATGTTGGAAACCAGTTTTCAGAATCGTATTATAAAATGCCGGTATTGAACTATTTCATGGCTATAGTTGCAGATATACATTCCCCATTATGTGTTTGTCCGTGTATCTATTAAAAGAGGTGTTATTAAAGAATTAATTGATTTATAAGTCTCCAAATGATTAACGCATTTGTGCAAGCTGAACCACTGCATACAAAGAAGCACACGTTAAGCGCTACTAATGCAAGCTGATGTCACGTGAAAATGTGTTATTTTGTGCTTCATTTGTATACATAAATATCTATCTAATTATAGGATATGCATACAAATGAGTTTAATAATTAAATAGCACGTGCATAGGGTAATGTGGTTTTTCACGTGCAGCATAAAATGTCAGAAAAATTTACAGGGAAAATGAATAATGAACTTGTTGTTCTCATATCTTTCTACATTTTTAATTTTCATTGCTGAAGCCTGAACTTCGCCGAATCAATCATGTTTTGATACAGATCAGCGTGCTAGACGTTTTGGCAACAAACTAAAATGTTTACTTCTCTCTCATATCTCAACTTATGACTTTTGTTTGTTAAAAGTATATTTTAATCAAAAGATTTGATATCTAAGTTTTCGTGACAGGCAGATGTGATTTCATCAAGGCATTTGGCCACAAAATGGTAGTCAAAGGGTACTTCAGACGTGGTTAATATACCGTGAAAGTGGGTAATCAAATTTCATAATTTGTGAAAGAAAATCGAATGTTTTTACGTCATGTTTACAATTTGTAACTGCATGTCGGCATTCTATTTCACAAATTAGGCATGCTCAAAGAGACTGGAATGAAAATCTCCCATTGGAGTTTCATGATCATAAGATTTGATTCAGAAAATTGATTCAAATGAGTTTCTTTTTCTACAATATACAGTTGGCGACACCGAATTGCCACGCGAGTGCAAGCTAAAAGGAGTTCCGACTACAACCGTATAGTTATTCAAAGATATTAATTATTGCAGTGGATGGGCTGAATTAAAACGCATATATATATATATATATATATATATATATATATATATATATATATATATTTCTGCGATTAAAGTATGAGTTTCGAAATGAAATAGTTGCCAGCGTTAAACCAAACAAATGGATTCACACTTAGTCATGCTTTGCAAGTACAGAAAAAGATTGATAGAATTATGCTAATATAATTAGAGATCAACTTCATACACAAAAGATTTCAATCATGAATCAAAACTTGAATCTTGAAGCAGATATGGGGTGTACGGTATGATATACATTTAGTGTATGAGATATGGTACAATTGTATATGGTATGATATATTAAGAGACGTGATATAATTATGGCATGATATATTCAGAGATGGGGCATGTCGTATGATATATTTAGAGATGTGATATACTATATTTTGTGACATGCCTTGCAGCTCTTGCCTTAAATGTATTATACATCATAGTGATATATATCAAAAACAAACCCCATTAATCAGAAAGGAGGATTTTTCTATAGAGAAAGAGTTATTGGGTCCTATTTTGTGATATTCGTTCCTCTGGTCCTGGAATCATAAACAAGGTAGTAAAAAGTGCCTCTCTGATCATATAATTTCGTATGTGTAAATCCAAAATCCCTTATTTCAATTAAATGTTCAAGAAGAATGCTAATTTTGTATTTATTATATCTATACACGCTTATTTTCATTATTTTGCATGTGATGAAATTTACGATTGTGGCCAAAAATTAAACATGAGCTGGAATTGACAAGGTATTAATCTGGCTGGCCAAGGATAATGAAAAAAAATGCAATCGTACATGAAATCTAGATTTGAGAAGTGACTACAGCAAAAATCCCAACAGAAGATACCAAGCTCAAGGGAAGGTCGTAAAATAAAACTAATCAGGTGAACTTGTAAAATATTCAACAAAGATGGTCCAAGATGAAAGACAAGCTGACGTATCTTGCCAAAAAAGTCTTTAATTGCCGAGTCGGCCTTCTAACAAGACAGTTATGTCTCCCGAGAGAGCTTATACTGTTTTCATGGTATTCTTTTGGAGTTTTTACTTTCTTTGCATGCCATGCTAGGAGAGAGAAAAAGGGCGATCGGAACAGCGACTTCCTCTCGGCTGAGATGCTGGAAAGCCTTGTCGCTTCGTAAAACTTTTATGACCAGAAGCGGTATCATCTCAACTTGACAAGGTGATAAAAAAAACTAGCGGAAAGTCATACCCAGAAGAGCACTACAGAGAACTAGAACGAGGGGCTTTTTCATCATTTTGTTTTGCATCTGATTTTCTTGAAAATTTTTTTGGGATAATTTGGATGATGCTTCGGGTATATTTTTTAAATTTATATCAGCTGTTTGTGTAACAAATAAGTGACGCAAAATTGTGCTTACTGTATTTTCATGTGAAATGGTATTCATTCGATCCGCCAGGGATGTTATCTCTCTCTCTCTCTCTCTCTCTCTCTCTCTCTCTCTCTCTCTCTCTCTCTCTCTCTCTCTCAACAATCCCGAAGCATGCATATTTCTCTGATTATTGTCACACACAATTTGTTGAATGAAAATTACAGTCTGTTCAACGTAATACATCTCTCGCTGCGAAGCGACAGTTGTATCATTTGCGTTCATCTGGGATGGTACATAATGGAGATATATGATAATGTAACATTAGTGCTTATTGGTTAATGACTAAAACTCAAGTGTGGCTACTGAAGCGAGAAGGCATGTTCCATAAGTCAACAAAGTTCATTGTATGATTTTTATCATGCTATCTCATGGTTGTATACTTTCCAAACCATTTATTGTATGTAATCATGACCATGAGTTTCTCTTTATATGCGTTGCCTGTTAGAGTTCATACATGTAATAACTGTTATTTCAACCCAACCCCCTCCCCCCCCCCCCCCCCCCCCTATACAGTATAAACATCTATGCGCATATATGTTCATATAAATTATGATGTTGGATAAAATTTGCCAAAAAATTAAGGTCAAATATTTGAACAAATTATTCGACAAAAAAATTCGCCAAATATTCCAGACACGAAATTTACCCAATTTTAAACTTCGGACACAAGTCAGTAATTGTCCTATCATTCCCTGTTTTTCATATTTGTTTTACCTTTAAAAAGAACACCCCAAACTTCGACCACAGGTGCTCATAGAATTTTGGTATGATTTTGTGGAGATAAAATTTAATCATAAACTCTTAAAAGTAATTCTGTATCAGTAGCAGAAACGGTTACAAAATTCCAAATGATGTTCAGTACTAAATATTTACATTTCTTGTGTTTATTTACATATTGTAATGATAGTCGATTCTTCATGAACGCAATGCCGAACTATTTTATGAATCCAGTGTTTCTGCTTATGACATTTTTACAAATTGTAATGATAGTCATTTCCACGTGAACGCGTTGCAGTTGTAAACAATCCGCGTCTATTTTAAGAACTGGGAATTCCGACAAATTTAAATATCCATTTTTGAAAATACATACGGTATCAACTACAAAGCTTTACGCCAGCGTACTTTTCATGAAGTAGGGGGGTGGGGTGGGGTTGTACCGTTCCAGTTCACACCTTCATTTATTTTCAAAACGGAAATCTTGTTCTTAAATCTCGCACTGTCAAGAAGATTGTAAAATTGCAATAAATATGTTATCCATATTAGACAAGTCTAACATTTACTTGTTATACAGTACTGGAAAAGGTATTTGTTTTATTTTTGGCCCTACATATAAGAGGAAACGTTTGCACTCGGCGTATCGATTTAAGAAACGAATTTCAATTTTAAAAATGAACTGCAACGTGTTAGCTTTCGTGAAAAGTATGTCATGTACATTTATCGATTAGTTCTCTAATCTTACATGCATTGTTTACAACTGCAGCGCGTTCATGAGGAAATGCCTATCATTACAATTTGCAAAGATGTCGATTGATTGATTATTTATTGCTTTCCGCCACACTCAACAATTTTTCAGTTATCTGGTGGCGTCCAGTTTTTGTTGGTGGAGGAGAGAACCCAGATACAATGCACCTGGGAAGAGACCACCGACCTTCCGCAAGTAAACTGGCAAACTTGCTCACATAACGCCGCGGCCGAGATTCGAACACGCGCCGACAGAGGTGAGAGGCTTTGTGATTTTGAGCCCGATGCTCTGACCACTCGGCCACGGAGGCCCCTTGCAAAGATGTCGAAGACAAAAACATTGGAAAGTAACTATATATGGATGTGATTGTTGATGTAACAAAGTTTGACAGCTTTTAAAAAGTGCCCTATCCTCATCTTCAGCTTTTAAAGATTCAGCAAATAGCTGTTATCATATATGTAGTATTCAACCTACAATCCCCGTGGGGATCCGGGTTGTTAGAATAGATCCTCAGTACCCCTTGCTTGTCGTAAGAGGCGACTAAATGGGGCCGTCCTTCGGATGAGACCGCTAAAACCGAGGCCCCGTGTCACAGCAGGTGTGGTACGATAAAAATCCTTCCCTGCTCAAAGACCATAAGCACCGCACATAGGCCTAAATTTTGCAGCCCTTCACCGGCAATGTTGACATCTCCATATGAGTGAAAAATTCTCGAGCGGAACGTTAAACAATATATAATCAATCAATGAATTCTAACGATATCAAACATCCTAAGACAGTATACAAAAATATAGCATAACTTATAATGCATTTACATACTTTGAAAAAATAATTTGTTTATCTATACGTGTACATTTGTATACACTATATGATATCTAACTTGTTTTAGTGGGTGGGTAAATTAATGAAACATCTCAGTATGAGTGAAAAATTCTCGACGGGACATAAAAAAAAATTAAACAATCAAACAATAAATTAATGAAAGCGTAAGTCGAAGATTTTGAACTAAATTTTTACAGGATGTTTCTTAGAGACACTAATGGACATCAACAATAAATAATAAAGAAAACAATTGTAAAGAAACAGAAGAAATGCGTGCTCTTAAATGCTTTTATACGCCGTGTTTAGACATAACTAAATAAAGCCCTCTATCTATATGCGCATGGGTTTTTCCCCCCCTCTTTCACTCTCGAAATGATATTTCATATAGATGTCATACAGAATTTGAAAAATATTTCCTAAAAAGAAGCAATTATTTTGTATTGAAAACTTCTGCGCTGTTTTGTCCTAGAATCAGTACTAATATTTATTGTCAGAAATGGCTCAACTTTGACCGTTATCTTTATGTTTAAGACCACCACCAGCAATTAAAAAAAAATGTTGTAATCACTTGTAATTTTAGAAAAAATCGAAAAGAAATTAGCATGCTACAAACCACATATATATATATATATATATATATATATATAAAGTAAAGCTAAAAATACCTAATACATATTACGTTTTCATGCTTTAAATAAGGTTTGTAGCATTAACCTTTATTGTCCTACCAACCTATGGTGGGTTTTTTTTTTATGCTTGGGGATATAAAATGACGTTGTAAAGTAATAGTTCAAAAGAATGCAGTCATCCGTGTATGATCTAAATTGTAGCAAATTCTGTTTTCTTTATTCGCGATTATTTGTGATTAGAGTGTAATATGTAGTAAAATCAAACCATTCTTTGTGTTTTTCCCCCCAAACATTTTGTTTATTCTTCATTTTTGACTTTGCCTGTGAATTACTATGTTTCATACTGTGTGACTGTGCCACTGGAGGAGTATCTTTAACAAGGGTGATCAGAGACCGCTGACCTCCGCCAAGGCTTCACAATCTTCTCATCCACAGATCGCTTCCGATATTCAGGCCAATATTAAAACTTCTCTTTAGTGAAAATGGGAATGAGGTTCAAGCTATAGTTTACTTGCAATCTTGTCAGACAACGTAAACATACTAGCATACAAGAAAACCCAGAGGTAAAAGGACACACATAAACAGAACCGAATTCATAACTTCCTTGAAAGGTGAAAAATCGTATGCAATTTAAGGTGAACAGCCTTCAAAATATATATGTATTACCGGTAAGTATATTTAAAATTTTGCTTTTTCTCCTCTTTTTGAATATTCATCTCTGTCTCCATAAGATTACCATTGTTATTACAGCTGGCCAGAGTCATTATGTTACTTTACATGACCTCGGTTGTTGAGGACTCGATGTCCCGTTGTGGGTTTCGAACTCCTGATCTAAAGATAACCTTACGCCAAAAGCAGCTTCTACTGCTGGGTTTTCGAACTCAGCGATGATTTGCGACCGGTCGTGCACTTTTCACGCTGCAAGGGGCTAAATGTCGTTCATTGATTTATGATATCTATGAAAATATATACACGATTACGCAATCCAATTTCATGGCAAGCGTACCATGAATTTAATTCGAACGACATTTCATATTTGGCACACTTTAATTCAACGTGTGTTTGTCTGTTCATTTCACTCTGTGAATTTCTATTTTGATATTATTTGTATCACAGTTCACTAATTTATTTTACTGGTATACCAAATTGTTATCACTAAAGATGATTCATTATTTACTGTGTGTAAACTGGATTTTTAATTTTAAATTTTTGTTTTTGTTTTTTTGTTTTGTTTTTGTTTTTGGTTTTTCTTTTGTTTTTTTTTTTTGTTTTTTGTTTTTTTTTTGTTTTAGAATAAAAATATTTGAAAGCTTGATTGAATGACAAACTTCATCAAATCATTTGAAATCCCTTTGAAGAGACACTTAACCAGGAAAGTTTTCGTAGACTGGTTATTCTTTCCTATCATAAAATTCAGATTGTTTACATACGTGCATATGTTATATGTATTAATTCTACTTTCAATTTTCTTTAATCAAGTCTTGTCGAAAAGTTAAATAATCATCGAGAGAAGTTGTCGTCATGTGTGTTAACCACTCAAACTAAATATTTCCTCGGCAAGAAGTTGATGAAAAATACAATTAGAACGAACTTCCTTTCCAATAAGTCATCGGAAAACATTCATCAAGAAGGTATATATTATACTCAACAAGTGATTAAAAATCTTGCTTTTACTTCGAAAGGTTTGTTTCTCGACTCTTTGAATATGTTTAGAAAACACTTAGTCTCGATCCAACGCACGCTTGTTATGTTTATGCATCAGATACAATAAAGCAAACATTTACCATTCACAATAATGAGAACCTGTCGTCTGTGCCTTGGAAATTGTTTTCATTTTCCCGCCTCGCAGACATCGGCCAAGTATTATCCGTTTGATGATGGCGTCTAGGGTAGCTATTCATGTCTTATACAATCAGATCATGTTATTGTCCCGAAATGAACAGAAAACGAGATAGGATGCGGCACGGTGATCGGCTAAATACACGACTGTCACATCGAAGAAAAAGACTCGGTTTTGACGATTGCCAGACTGGCTTCTTGCGCTCACAACAAGATGTGAATTTAATACAAACTTTTATCTCGAACTTTTCGATCCTTTGATGGTCAGGGATGTATGCTTTAGTTAATGTAGTACTGCCAAGTGGCCGTCTCAATCACTCTGAAGACGCTGAAAGCAGGTTGTTAGTTTTACACGTACAAGTTAAGAGCTATAGACACATTAAAATAAAGTGAATTTTGTTTTCACATGTTGATATGATGTGTTGGATGTGATTATCAGTATACATTAAGATATAGCCGCGATAGCATGATAACGAGATATTGTATGACCATGTTAATTCGCCGCGTTACTCTCTAACTGCAAGCGATCCAACGCTAAAACCGCGTTTTGCATATTTTGCATTTGCAAGAACCTGCCAGAATAAAAGCTGATCACCATAGATCACAGCCAATATTTAACACGATAGAAATATGCGAAAAGGAAAAAAAATTCAATTATAAAAGGAGCTAGGTTGAATTTAGTTTGAATTCAGAATACTTTTCAGTAGGGATGATTTCATCGAAACTTGTACATTTTTAAATGCACGTTTCGTGCCAAATTTTAATAAAACCAATAAAAAGTGCCTTAGGCAAAAGATCCTTTGGGGGACGTTTTTTGATGGATTGCACAATGGACTTAATTTATAATAGCTGCTTGATAAAATCTCAAATTCTAATTTTGCGCTTTGAAGATTCAAACATTAGTCAGTAGGGCCCTGGATCGTATGTCAATTGCAAATAGATGCGTAATGGATACCACACAACTAGTTTCGCTTGAATATGACGTAGACAATTATTTCAAACCAAATTATGTTCCTTTATAAAACACACATATGCATTTATGAAAACACCACTTTGTCGTTAAAGGCACGTGTAAATAGAATTGGAGTTGCACCCCTTGAATAAAGGTTTATATTGTTGTACAGTATTTCATATCTAAGCTGATCTCACCAACGCTGATTTATTGTTTACTAAAGGAAAAACGTTCAATACGAAAAAAGTGTTACACAAATGCCTGATTTTTTAAATCTTCGTTTGAACAGAGGAAAGGAATATGATTATGGTATTGGATAATCTTCCTACAGACATCAATGACGGAACCCAGCTACAAATTATACATATCTAAATCGTAATACCCACTGAGTGCTGGGAACATGGTCCATTGATTATTTCACACTATCGATAGAATTAACCTTAAATTATATGTTCAACTGTCTGTCGAGACTTTGAAATTCAAATGTTTAACACTGTGAATTATATTTTATGTCAACATAAAGACTTGGTAGTAGCACAGATGACATTCACACCGGTCATAAGTCTAATTAGCCGTATTCACTCCCCCATTATAACCCAAGTTTAGGAATTTTAAGTAAAAGGGATCAGTTTCACAAATTATCCCTGCTATCATCGGCTGAAGAATAAATCTGGATATAAATGATACATAAAGAGACTGAAATTCACACGTGTTTATTCCATTACACCTGTATTTCATGTAGGCTTTCTTCTTCTGTGCTGACATCCCTCCAAAAATTTCTTCTTTAACACAGCGTCAGTATGCTGACGAATTAGAGTCCATGGGTAGATATTAAGCATATATCAAGGATTGAATAATTTAAAATATGAGATTTTCTATAAATAGATAAAAATAATCTGTATTTTGAGAATCTGGTGATACTATTTTTGATTGCAACATGTAACAGTGCGCATGTCTACTTTGAAAATAAGTATAGTTATTTTTAAGTAGTACATGTATTTGACAGTTTATCACGGAGACAGCAGAAGGTTTGTCCTAATAGAGTACTTAATTTAATCTAAGAAGCAATGCAAACTTAAAAATACACGAATCAATTTTTATTCTCAACAAGGTTTAAACAGATATTGATTCTAAGCATGTTTGTTTTCTAGCCTAGAAGTTGAAAATTAGCGAATGCGACGTGTTTTGAACAATAGCATTACACGTCGAAGAGGACCGTTGTTGACATAAGCGACACTTCAGGCAAGGCTTGCAAAGGACTAAACGTTTTCCTTAACGTGTCATAAGAGGCCCTATAATGGTGGCCTGTTTGGTTACATGGCGCCTCCTCGGCGGTGTTCATTTTCAGTCAATTTGAACAAGATTAATCTTTTTTCCCGAATAAACAAATACAGGATGTTGTTTGAACACCAAAATGACAGAAGCATGCAGCTTTGCATGGGTCAAATCAGGTCATGCGAAACGGTGAAATGACCCCGGTCTTACAAATGTGTTGGTAACAACACTAGTAGGGTTTGCAAATTCAATTAATCCAATCATCATTGAAATCATGTACAAAACAAATGTGAAATGAAGGTCTGTATCTATAGCCAAATAATGGATTCACAGAACAAGATGATTTCCTGCACTTAATATAGTTTCTTGATATATTCCAGTGAATTTTAAACACTTTTATTTGCAGAGTAGTTTATGGTGTAAATACCAAGTTCTCAAGTTTTACAGTTTTTTCTGACATATCTGCTTTTATCTTGCAAACACTTGCATTTATTTTATCAATCTATACCGTGTAAAATAGATATATAACCAAAATAAAACTCAGAACCAAACTTTGAAGTATCGTTGTTTTATGTGCTGTGATGACCTCTCGATTTAAGGGTCAAACATCTGGGTCGGGAATATTCAGAAAATGCTGTGGAGAGAATGCATATTTATCGATTTTATATCTATTTCAACATCAAAACCTTACATAGAAATATCGCAAAATGTGAGCACACCAACAATAATTTCTTGACTCTGGATTCCGTTACAAGACTAGGGAAGAGGCGAAAAATAAGATGTGCGGAGATCAATCTTGTTTTTCTTTTTACGACTTTTTCTCCCTCTAACGTTCACATAGAACGTCTCGGTTCGTTTACACAAAATTCAAGCCTAATTCACGCCACAAGGTCTTCTCGTAGCAAGGGAATGATAGAATTACATACTTTATTAATTTTATCCCTTAAATCGATCATTATTTCAAATACGCTCAGTATCAAGTAGTATGATGTATGGGCATTAACCATATTCATGTCTTGTAGCCGGAATTTGATGGTTTTCAGGACCCGTTGAAACAACGCGATACTCCCTTGTGGTACAAAATGTATTGAAATTGAGCCATAAAATCATCTTAACCGTAATAATACAATATCCATGCAAAAGTGATATTACAATACCACCCCTCTGTGTCAAGAATTAAACATTACCATGTTCCAATATTGTAATTGTATCCCTTTACCCTTTTACTGAATTGGTACTTGCGACAGAAGAGCTAAGATGGTATCTGGCGAGGTACAATTGTATAAATATTTGTCTTTCGTCTTTCATGATTAGGAAGAACTTTGTTAATTAATGACAAATTACGCGTCTAATTAACCGACAGATCCTTTTCATATATAGTGTTAAGATACAAGGATTACGATAAATGATCTTTTTAAGAAATGAATTGGCTGAAAATGTCGTAGAATGATGCTGTCATAAATTGAATTAACTGTATTTAGAACTAAACTTAATTACAACAGTATAGTAAAATATAACAATTAATAAATCTATCGATAATAACTATAGCACAGCAGACCTCAAATAGTTACAAAGAACATTTTTCCTAAACGTAAAGCATATGTTACACAAATAAATTACATATGGTGAGTGCATGTGATATTAATATTAATAAACCGTTAATCAGAATCGATTTATCTGTTCATTTAATTAGTATTTTTTGATAAAAGTTTCGAAAATTTAATATTCTGTTTTGAATAACAAAATGTGTATGGAAATAGTGATATCTTTGTGCTTTTTATTCAATTAAATAGAAAAAAGAGGAAATTGATTCAAACTATCAAACAGAGAAAATAAATCTTGACGGTAATCATTGGGGGCATAATTTCTGTGCACATCAGTTAAAAGCCTCTAAAGGTAACTCCACCCTCAAATGTGACGTCATATTTATTTAGCAAAATTTTCAATTTTTTTGGTAAAAATTTTATTCATTCGGTACAGCAAAAAATGTACTAAACTATTTGATACTGAAAAAAGTTACATATCTCTAGTCTAGATAATAATAATAATAATAACAATGGTGATGATAATAATATAATATTGTAAAGGGCAATAACTCCTAAGCTGATATACTCTCTATTGTAAGTCTACTAACACTTTACAATTATTTCCGTGACATCCATAATTAATTCGTATATTTATAAAAAAGCAATTTTTAAACTGTTAAAATAAATAAATAGCGATTGCCCTGCGATTTTCTTATGTAGACATATACTTTTGTTTATATATGGATATCTGTCATTTAAAAAAAAAAAAGGGCGGTAACATATATATATATATATATATATATATTTTCTTTGATTGTTGATTTAACTACACGTATATTAAGTGAAAATCAATACATGTTTTTTTTTCTATTTTGAACCCATGATAGTGCGACATCACATGATTTTGAGTTACCTGAAAAGATACTAAATTTTTTCACATGTTCGACGTATATGCAATTAAAAAACTGTTGATGCAATACATTATAGGTGGAGTAATGTAAAATGCGATCACGATGGTATCAATGACCCCTTACGCTAACATCTGTGCTGATCTAGAACATACAATCTGAACCCCAAAAGGATATCCCGGTGTTATTTTATTTTAAACGCAAAATGTAATAAACCAGGTAAATATCTGTTTTAACGTTACTGGTATGTGGATGTAAATTCAATTTATTACATTATACATTTACGTTCTCAAGTTCGAAACCCTTTATGTTCTCAAGTTCGAAACTCTTACCAAGGCGGTTTAACATTTATTATTATTTAAGCAGGCATACTACAACACTAAAATAAATTGAAAATGTCATTTATTCCTTAAATTACGATATACTATATGAAAATATGATATTTCGGGAGTCGGGAGACTAATAGTCACAGTAAAATCAAGAACGTGTTTATCATCAAATTACATAGTCTGATTTCTTTCCATCGAAACTCAAATACCGATGAGAGCAAATAAAAGATGACAAAAGACATTAACAAAAATTGCCTGTCCTCGAAAGAGACGGATAACAACGAACAACAGGCATATGCTTTGCTGTACTATATAGAGATCTTAACAACCAGACACGGGGAGTTCATAATACCGGTATACCTGGTACAGCTTACAGTCAGTGATTTCCGGTACCAAAATACACACATACCTGTGTATTTCTAGTAAGATGGTAAGTATAACATCAAATAAGTCGAACATGTCTGGACGATATAAATTTAGAATATGATAGAGAATTTTCCATACCATTAGGTCGTAACATTACAAACTCATTCTGCGAAGGAAGCAATCATTACCGGTTGCCTTCTGTGTTATTGGTTACACTATTTGCATGTTAGTTTCTCTTGTGTTTGTTCCAGTGTTGTTATTTCATGGTCCGTGCCTATATATTCCTCATATCCACTTCCAGGTTTTCCGTGTTAATTGCAATATATAGCTTTATCAGGGTAAGTTTCATTACATCAGATATATACAGAGCAAAATTACATTTCCGTCCGATTTCATCTATGACTACTCGGTGGAAAACATACAATTGCAGTAATTCTTTAATTCATGCAAGCACTCTTCGGATAGATCTAAATTTCATCAAATTGAGAATGTCACGAAAAGATCTCGCTTTCTCGTGCCTGATACATGTTTGACAAATATCAAGACGAGAAGTAAGATCTGAGTGTTTAAAAATAAAGCAAGTTTATTTAAAATACAGATAACCGTCCATTAAATGTTTCAAAATTTGAAAAGTGTGGATTGAACAAAACAAATATATCAACCGATTAAAGATATTCTCATGAAAGATAAAGAAAATAAAACAAGAAAAACCAACTATTACAAGAAAACTTATATGCGTGGTCACGTGACTTTATCGGATCCTACATCGTTTCTTTCCGCCAATATCTGTCGGAAATATGATGAGAGTGTCATCGCGAAGACAAGTATATGATTCGAGTTCCATTAAGTCCTGTCGTAAAACTCCGCTGGATAAACATCAGCAAATATCTTTCCGACAAAGCCCAATAGAGGCGATAGAAAACTATCTGCAAGTGTTAATTAATTGATCATAAAGTTATCAATAGATAATGAAATTTGGGGTGGATATAAATATTTTATCCTCTGAAAGCAGACGACCTTTATCATACGAGCCGTGATTATTACGATTATTACATCATAAAGCAGTCATATCCGTGCGCAAATCTGAATTCAAGTTGAAATTCATTTGATCTAGAAGCATATAAATTCCCTCTCGTGTAAACAGATTCTTGAAAAAAAGTAATCACTTGGAGTATCGATTTCGGTTTATCTTTTAAGCCTAATCGAAGCTAAAAACCAGCCGTAAGTAATTGCCGTTGATAACACAGTTCCTTCTCCAATCACATTTTAATACAGATTTACAGCGGTCCAAAACCTGTCTTTCTTACCAGTATTATACACTTTTTTGCGATTTATAAGTGTCTTCATATCAGTATCAATTCTATGCATGACTGTGTCTGCTTCTTTGTATCTGTCTTTACGATCGAACTTGTATGTTTTGTAGGCATATAGCATGTCAGTGCCAGGCTTGTCTTATAATAAATTTTATTGTATCTGTTATGCATGTATAAATTGTCAAATTGACGCAATTGGATCTATTTTATCTCATACTACTGGCAAGTAAGCCCTCTGCATACAAGTAAAAAAAGTTTTTAACCATATCAACAGCATTTTCATTAGGTATGTAAGCAAATTGGCAACATTTGAAAACTGATATTGAATATGAACCATTTCAATACTGGTATGTTGAGAGACACCACTGACAATACGTTTTCAGTTCAATACATCGTTCACAAGAACTCAACATTGCACGCAGTGCTTCACCTCGTATTTGGGGACTGGTTGAGTTAGTAAATCATTTCATGAATTTTACAAACTGTAAGGAAATCAATGTTCTTTACATGATGACAATTCTGCTGACATAGAAAACGCCAACAGGGTAAATATGATAGCTTATAAGCAAAAGAGTGCCACGTCGTGCAAATAGATACGAACACTTTTACGACCTAGAGACGATGCAAGGCAGACAGAAAGTAGGAAATAAAGATTTCTGAGTTGGTTTTGTAATCTGCTGTCTTCAATTATCCCTAAATACACAATTATGGCGTTATTGGTAGGCTAAGGTTTGGCACAGATAGGGTCCCCAATCCCTGCATGATTGTGGTATCTCAGGATATCCTAGATTTTCGTGGCGACAGTGTTATTGATGCCTATAGTAAGTAAATGTTATTTTCATCAATGCCTCTGCGTCATTTAGTTTTCCAAACCCTTTACTGTGTCTTTTATGGTGTACAAAATGTCAATCAAACTTAACTTTCTTGAACTTACTGTATATAGATGTATTACATTCATTGGTTTGGTGACACTAAAGGTCCCCTTACTAATGTTTACTTTTGTTTGGTTCCAGTCCATGATGTCTCTGTACTCTTAACGTCCCGTATAAAAGCATACTAGAAAGAGCATAGCAATTCAATGCTGTTGGAATATGTTTGGAAAGATGTGCCATGCTTTTTTTAGGACATCTTGCATCTTATCATTTAGAAATAATAATCTGAAAACACGTCCCCAATATTATTAATTTTGTGTTTGAAACAGAAACAGTTACGGCGTGGTACATACTGAGTCCGAAGCAGAGAGATTGCGTTACCACTTAGAGCCGATCACAATTGCATTATCGAGGCTTTGACAGAGAGTCGATGGCGAACGCTTCAGTCTACGAGCGATAAAACACAACATATTTACTTTTCATACAATAAAATATCCGGCTTTTATAACTATCTACAATAGACTTAATTATTCTCTGCAGGGAATACGCCCGGTTTTTGTCTAAGCTGTAAACCTCTAGTGAAGTTTTTATATTGAACCACCAACATTCAATAATTCAGTTATGATTTGGGGTTCTTTCAGAAAAATGCATCTCATACCGACAAATGATTTGATTATGGACATGATATACCATTTGAAAACAGGGAAAATATAGAAAAAAATAAATAAAAGGTTGATTGATTTAGAAGAATTAATGTTTCATATGTAAAGAGCAACGCCAGTCTGCAATTTAATACTTAAAAGTAGGAAAGTTTACCGATCAAATTAATTTGACAGAAATGATTGACTAGTTCGGGAGGTGATTATTAAATTACAAAATCAGTTTAAATACGTTGAAACAAAAATTGTTACGGTTTTTAAACCAAGTAAACAGTATGCTTGGTAGTATGCTCTCCATATTAAGAGCAAATTCAACGTAAAAATGTAATATAATGATTATCAACTCCGAAATTAATCTAACGTTTTCGTGGCACCTGGCAAATAGAAAACATTTATTTAAGATGGACCAATGAACTCAGACAAAGAAAAAGCTTTAGATTAGCGAGATTAGGTTTCCTTTCTGAAGACCGATTTCAGAGATAAGTTTCCAAAACTTAACTCTACTCCATTAAGCTATTATTTTAGTTACTACAGAAGCAATGAAGCGATGTTATACCCGTCACCTCCCGGAGAATCAAATCTGCAAAATACATGACGTCACCACAAAGGAGAAATCAACGCCATTATTGCTAATCGTTGGAACGAAACGGAACTGATAATATCGGACTACCAGTATATTGTTGCAAAAATAATGTGGATTTTTGTTTTGTTTTTTCCCCAAAAGTAATTCTTTTCGAAATCACTTGTTAGTTTTCTTTTCGAGAGATAATCGGACTTGATGGTGTTAGTTTGTCAATTTGTTAAGGACCACAAAACAAAAAGTAAAGCACTTGTCGAATAGAACAATTCTGTCAGGATATATAGTTTCCTCTCATATCTTTCAGCTATTATCTGTGTTGAAAGATTTTGATTCGATCTGCGATGGTTCATTACATTTTCTCTTAAGTTCCACACAATAGATTTTCATCCATGGATTTAAAACACAGCATAAAGAAATAAAAACAATTCACTTTTGATCAAAGATTTTGTGGGAATTTTTGACATATAGGTTTCCGAGTACGCCATGCTATTTAATAAAATTATCGGAATGCATCGTGTTAAGATCAACACAGCACTAAAAATGATTCCAGTTTTCCAATACAAATTATGATTTAAGAGTCATAAAATTGTAATAATTCGTCATATTTAGATATCAAATTTTAAAGTTGTGTCCAAATGGATACTATAGTAATTGTCCTTAACACAGAAAGTGGTCCTGTTGCAGCGACTATTGTAGTAATTGTTGAATTTATCTAGTGGAGGAAAACACTCGGAGTATCATTGTAATTTTAGCCTTCAACCAGTAAATTCGGAATCTACAATGTGAAAATAACCTGTAAGGCTGCAGATCAATTTCTAAATCGATTGAGTACCATTGGCTTCCAATCGTGCACACATGGTTGTCTCCATATGAGTGAAAGATTCTCGAGCGGTACGTTAAACAATATACAACCAACCAACCTTGCATTTCTTATTGAAAAGGCAGAGTATTTTTCGCCAAGTTGCCTACTACATTATGAGTTATGTCCCTTTCGGAACAGATCACATACATTTTACTCAAGAAAAATAAATGTTCACAAATACTTATATATATATATATATATATATATATATATCAATCGTATACAAGTATACTTACCTAAAAGAAGGAGAAGAAGACGATGGTGATGAAAACGAAAAAGACAAAGAAGAAATAGAGAATATAATTCTATTATACTGATTTATTTATGGTTTTCAGATGTTGCAAAAGGGGTAAAACAAATTCCATTGAAATTTCAAATAAGTTTGTGTTTCAAGAGTTCAATAGGTAGGTGCCGAGTTTTCCAACGGCTTAGCGTATGTGAATCAAAGTGACGCGAATGTGCAGCCGATTTAAGGTATACCGTTAAATTAAAATCCCTCGTCAATAAACGAACAAATACAGCACATTATGTATTTAAAAACTTTTTTTTTCTGTATTTCAAGGCTTGTTTAAATGTGATAATGCTTACTATACATCGGTTTTAAATGTAGACATTGAGGATAAACTTAATGAAAAGATAACCAAAATAATTTCTAGCTAACTGGTGATACAGAAGTCAACAAATACTGTAAGGTAGATATAAAATGAGAGTAGATAAATCAAGGAAAAAGTCAGTGCATTTTTTTTGCTATTTAAAAACCAAAATGCCAATGTATTTATATTAGTCAGTAGTGGCTTTGACTATGGTTTGAGTAGCACACTATTGTAACATTATAAAAATAATAACAAAATCTTACGTAACTAACTAATTAAAGAAATCTTAATTAGCTCAGACAACAAATGACATAGAGGTCCTTGATGTTGGGTGAAGCAGCACTTAATCTGGGATGGTCTGATGGTCTTTCTATTGTCGGGTCAAATTTCATTCAAAAGTCAGTGGTCGACCTTCTGTTTAAACGATACAAATTTGATACCTTAACCACACAAAATGTAGACACAATTGTAACAGAATAGAATAAAAGCCCATTTTTACATTCCTAAATTTTATAATTTTTCGGTTCATTTTACGATTTGCATGACATAGGGTGATATTGCTACACAAGATTCCGTGCAAATCGCTGACCAATGTTTAATCATCATTGACCTTTTATTGTAAGATGATGATGACTTAACATAACTATGCTATGTTAGATCAAATGCCATTAGCATCAGAACGGTACAAATTGTCACTATGCGGTTTCCTTGACTTATTTGTGGTTTTAAGATAGTATATTGCCACCTTCTCAGGACGATAATGTTGCCAAATCAATTTGCTTAACACTTTATCCATCTGGCTGCAAACAGATTTGCAGTTCCCAAGAGAATGCCATTTCACAACATAATTCATCTGAATTAGACAGTTGAAGCAAATATATGACGCTTTGCGAGACGTTACTATCTAAAATTTCAACTTTGAATAAAAAATCGCACGCAATCCAAATTTCTTTTGTTTATGACAGATTTTTGACGAAATTGAGAAACCGCAGATGCGTCCACTTGTAAAGATCATCCCTGACCCTTTTGCTGCAAGTAGCGAAGGGATCAACATCTTCTTTTCATAAATCAGTATAATTCACATTGAATAAATAGTATCATTTTCACTGGCATCTTACGGAAAACTGTAATGCCGTCTTAATACGTTTTCCTCCGAAGACGAACAATGGTAGCATCCTGGGAGAACTTCTAGCTCACGCCATACTTGATTCGGAGAAGCCAGCGTCTTGTAAGGCTATACCCTATTCAAAAGATGGCGGTGGTCTTCGGAGACAATAGTATTTCATACAAATTAAAGTTATTTGGTAAAAGATACGTTAAACAAGCTCTTGTCATGATTACCATCTATTATCAAAAATGAGAGAACAATAATTCTTAAATACTTCTACATTATCGACAAACACACATTAACAGTTCGAATGATATTTTAGAAATGCTCGTTATGCATTTAATTCATATCTCGTCTTCATAAAGATATATTGAGATTACTTAAAGAAAAAAAAATCATTCTTGAAAAAATAACTATTGTTTTATAATTTTGAAAAATGTTATGATTTCATAATTTTTCAGACAGACGGAGGCTGTTACATACTGCTTGGTATTTTAACGGTATTAGAACCCTACTTCCACCTCTCCTTGGTAAAAGGAGACCTTAAGTATTACCTGGCTACCAGAGGAGATACCGCGAGAGGGGGAGGGGTCGCAAAAAAATCCAAACAACAACCAAAAAAAAAAAACAAAAAAAAAAACAAAAACAAAAACAAACAAACAAAAAAAAAAAACCAACAACAAAAAAAAAAAAATGTTTTGTCGCGGAAAAGCAGGATTTGTTTTTCGCATAAAAGCCGTGTCAATTCACGGAAAAGTGAAGAAGGAAAAAAAGATTAAAATAACGTCGCAGAATCATTGTTCTCAAATACCGTGTAGTTTTCGCAACAAACTGATCATCTTTATGGCCATAAGTGGCGATTTTCTACTGTAACAACCAGATATAATTGATACGCTATATCACGTCTTGGACATAACAAATGCAAATAAATGGACAGAAGCTTCATAAAATTCTCATAGATCACAGTTTTTAGCCCTTTATTATCACCAAATCATTAGAATCCTCATTTCCTCGCCTCAATCTCAAAGGAGATTTCCAGGATGTGGAATGTCCATACTAATTAGATTTTAAACACCAATATGAATATAAGAAAACAGCCTGAGAGGGTCATCAAAATTATGCAGACACCATTTATGAATTCAAATCTTTAATGATGACCTTTTTGGGGCTGTCGAAAATGGATAAAAGTTTTATTGAGAACATAAAAACCGTCTCTTTTTTAGTGTCGTTGTACATTTTCTGCCGAAGATTGCCACTCGGTTACATCTCGTTAAAGACAAAACCATGGATCATGTTTCTTTCTGAAAGACTGTATAGCGTGGAGACGAATCCTAAGAGCGTGATGTGGAATAATAAACTTTCGGTATCTACCGATTGAGAGTGTTTCCCCCTTTTGGAAATCCTTCCGTTATTGCGCCATTCATTTTGAAACGCGAGAAGATAATGGAAAACAAGAATCGTCGTATAAGGTATAATTTGCCGAGTGACGTTTGGGAATCGTAAATGTTTGTCTGGAGAACCAGTGATATTTCATTCCACGCTGCAATGTCCCGATTTACTTAGTTGTATAATCAGGGTACAGACTAAATGCAGGAACCAGCATGAATATCACCTGTTGATTTATGAAGACAGACTGGATACAAATTCATTCTAAATGAAAATCATGTTCATTATCCCTGCTTTTCTAATGGTTCTTAATGATTTTTCTTCGACAATTAAACAATCTTGATTGCAGATAGCGGATGACATAATACATCACCGCACGGACTGACGACAAAAAGACCAAATACTTCAATATATGAATTTAACGCAATCAGTCTATAAATTAATATCTTTTCTACAACTTAATTGACTCTTGAGATGACATGAAGAGGGTCATTGAAGGAGGAGATGTCATAATGGAAGGTACCAAGATGAAAAAAAAAAACCCACTTAACTCCAGGTCTGGGTTTTATAATCAACTTCACTCAATTAAACCATGTGATGATGAATTTATAATTAGCACATCTACAAAAATGAGATTAAATCATTTAATATCACATTATTTCAAACCTTGTTTTTCCCCATTATCAACGTTAATTCATCACTGTAGTGTAGTCGGTCTTTTTGGGGTTTTACTAACATGTTATGAAACATATGGTTGATTCTAATCGATTGTTTTTAATTTTTCAGTCTTCATACTTTTCTCTTGTATCATTTCGACAGATCATTGAACCCACTTATGCTTACTGCACGTAAATATACATTTCAAAAGAGTTGGCATCAGTATTGCAAAAAAAGTCGTAAAAAAGCAACAACAAAAAACCAAAACCAAAAAAACAAAAACAAAAACAAAATCAAAAAAACAAAAGAAAAAAAAAAGAAGAAAGAAATCAAAAAACAACAACAACAACAACAAAAAACAAAAAACAAAACAAAAACAAAAAACAAAAACAACAATCAAACACCGCTATTGTATTGGTGGAAAGGTTCTATAACTTGTTTATTAGTTTTAATTTTTTTCAAGTAACACTTTGCAAGTGTCATGTCTCTTCAAATGTTGTAAATATGAAATAAAAAAAAAAAAATAAAGAAACTGCGATTTGAGAAATAAAAAAGGTTACTAACTCACACTGGTTATGGAACCTATGTTTTTTTTTTTCTTCTTCGTGTATAAATTGATCTGAAGTCAAACTTGAAAAAAATACTTTACTGTCAAACCTGAAAATCATCCAAAGCATCGTTTTTAGAAAATGTCTTTAATTTCATTAAACTGAAGTTAAATAATATCATACATAGATGAATAAGTTAATATCGAAAATCACGAATTCCAATGCACCTAGGAATGTATATCATGAAATTTCAATTCCAACCTCAGAAAATTCAAAGATATACCAACTACCTAATCACCTGGCATTGAAAAAAATCAAGTTTTTATTTTGTAATTTATATCTTTATTAAATAGCAAAACTAACCAATAAACACAAACCCCAAAGGAACAAGATTAAATCTGCAGAATTGAGATGAAAAAGCGAATTGTATGCAAATAAGGCACCAATTAATGTACTTATAAACGAACTTATATAAATGCATATCGATAGCAAAGACAAAGGAAACCAAACATATAAAGTGAAAGTCTGAATTCCGTAGCTACAGAAACTATCATTTTGTTTACGATTTCTTTAAAGTGAAATCAAACACAAACAATATTTCTAAAAGATTTATTTTAAAACTGAGTTAAATGCATAGTCTTTATAACATTTTGTAATATTGGCAGTACATTAAATAATAATAATAATAATAATAATAATAATAAAAATAATAATAAAAATCTATGAATGATGTCATGTAGTGATTGCTGAAATTAGTTGTAAATATTTTGAATATATTCTGGGATAAAATTCAACTCCTACCTCAGGAAATTCAAAGCTGTATCAACTACTTAATCACACGTCACTATCGTCGGACAGATGAAACAGACTCCAATAAAACAAGATAATGGAGAAAGAAATTCCCCCATGAGATCTTCAAAATTCGTATTGTAAGTTTACAATTTCCAACAGGTAAATAATTTCCTATGGAAAATTAAATTTCTTATGGAAGATATATACAATTCTTGTAAGATTTTGTTAAAACCCCATGTAACCACATTTTTGTTTTGTTTGTTTTACTTTTCCTGTAGGATTCTCTATATTTTATTCTTCTTCTATGGGAAATAAAATTTCCAGTAGGAAAATCAAAATTCCTATTGGATTATTAAAATTCCCTATGGGATTTTAAAATTCTATAGGAAATTTAAAAATTCATAGGATTTATTTCTCAAAGGTGAATTTCCAACCTGCCGGAGGAGACTTATCTGTGACAAAAATAGCTCTAAAGACTGCAATCGTTGCTTTGTTCCATGCCATCTTTGATTTTCAGAGAGATCTGAGAACATGCCCATGAATAAAATATGTCGAAAAATTGAAGAAAACATGGAAGAACTTTTGAGATGGTAAAAATCGGAAATTTGTGAATCATACTTCATCACTGTGATCAGAATTCGTTATTTTTGCAACTTGAAGAAAATGAAATGCATGCATTTTCGGCACTATTTACAAAATACGTTAAACATATATTCGAGATAATGTGGCCATCAAATATAACAATCACCACCGATACTTATCTTACATGATGTCGTAACTATTTCAACCCCCCCCCCCCTTTTTTTTTTAGAGAATGAGTAAATTATTTGATTAATTATTAGATAACTGCTGTGAATATATATATGTGATACGTTCAATTTCATGGAGTCCGAATTGACTTCAATCAAACTATGTTCATAATCAAAGAGTCCAGATTGCAAGTGTCTAATAAGCAGATTATATACATCAGTGATGTTCCTAATTTACCGTATCCTAAACATGAACTGACCTTGATATCTGTCACTGATCACCCTGGTCATGCAAGGAAGTGCTTCGGGAATTTCTAGATACATATCTGTTCATTTTTCACAAGAAAAACAATTTCCATTAAAACAATGAAATAAATAAATAAATAATAATAATAAAAAACCCAGCATATACACAGATTTTTATACTTGTTTCAATGAAGTAACGCGTGGACCGTTAAATATTGGCAATGGTAAATTTTACATTACATTTTTTTTTACCTTTAAAAGAGATATTAGTATCTCGTGTTTTAATCCATATCTAGTGGAAAAATCAAATTAGGCAAAGTGAAACTGAACTACAAATCAGCTACAGAACACTGAGATCCTCTGTTGATATGTGAAGTAGAGATAACATTATATGGATAGCTAGACCTTGATTCACTGATTTTGACACTTGAATGTTAAACTGATACGGTCTCTTTTCATTTGAAGGGTCATTCTTTGTTTGGAAATACTTTGAAAAAAAAAGTTAAGACACGATTTTCATCGTGATTAAAAAAAAACAAAAAAAAAAACCCCCAAAAACTTAACTTCAATATCTACATATGTGTACTTTTCAAACTTGATATCTCTTACGATCATGAAAAATTTCGGTGGATAGAAAAAAAATTCTTTCGTTTGAACAAAGCACATATTAGAAAAATCAGATCTGCAAAATGTATTACTTATCTATGCAACAAGGGAAAATGGCATGCATTTACGAACAGGGGACTACGTTGGTGGTCTACGGAACTACAGGGGAAGTACGTCTTGTCGCGTCAATCAATAATGTGAAATAGCACCCCACATCGTGATTTTTAGTGACCAACGAATTTTTAATGCGAAAAAATTAATGGATATTTTTTTTTTATTATTTAAAGTACATTTCCATATACAAATTCATACCGTGGCTGAATAGAGACAAAGTGAAAATAGAATATCTAAGAAATTCGGTCAAATTGTTCTTGGAATTGCGGGAGACAAAAACCAGAGGCAACAACATGAAAAGATTTCGTAGCGAACTTAATCGGTATATTGTAAGATCACCTCTTTGCACAGATTGTGGAACTTTTGAAATGGGAAATTGAGTCCATTCACAGAAATCGTGTTTGATGATAACATTTAATTATCACCACACCTCAAACAATGATAGTGCAACATGCCACCACGGAAAATATGCTACTTTGAAAAGATTTATAGCGAAACTAAATGTAGATTTCTAAAGATTCCGTAACAGAATAAAATATTTATTGCGAATATACAAAAGTATATATGTTTTCTTCAGATAACCCTTTGAAAGGTTAAATTAAATCCTCTTGATTGGAATCAAGAAGTTATCTTCAAATTTGATAATTATCGCACCACACACATAAAAATATACACATAGCAATAAAGAGCAAAAAATTTATTTTCAATCATATCTACTATCAAAGGATTTTTGGAAATCGACACCGATCCACGATTCCTGGCGTGGTCACGTGATCGGGCCATGACGCAAGCCAAAGAGATATAAACAAGCATTGGTTGCGACTTGTACTTATCAATAAATGTGTTAACCGTATGTAATCTACTCAATTTGCATTACTTGATTTATTTGAAAGGTGTCCAGATTTAATTTTAAATTTCGGTCATGTTTCTACGAGACATCAAGTTTATATTTATCATAATTGTTATTCACTATTGTCATATACATGAAACAGTATTGCTATGGCATGCATATGTTTGGGTTTTTCTATCATGATTCTTACATGAGCAATAACCATTATTATTTTAAATAATTGACACCTGGTGTATTTATATGTTAACAAAGAACAACAATAAAACAAACAAAAATAAAACGAAAACAAAATGAAAATCAAGTATGAAACCATGCAGAAGCCAATATTAAGAAATTAAGCATAAGATCGTGTCTATGTTAAAATTAAGTAAATGCAGTTCTACCTAAGTCAAACTTAAGTATACAGTCATGTATAAGCATAAGTCAAAATAAGTTGAAGCTTAAGAATGCCAAAACCGATATACATGCAACATGGTCGTTTATTCACATATAGAAAGTGCTTGCTTTGACCCTGAACCGTGAGGAGGTTTTTTTTCTTTCTGTCTATCTTTTTTTTTTTGTTTATCTTTTTTCATTGAAGCTACGTCGGTTGTATGCTCTAGCACTGCTATTCATATTTGTATCAGACATAATGAGGAACAAATTTGTTGTGAACATCGTAGATAATTTTGATGTTTTACTTGTAATTTTAAAATTCCCTTCCCGTTTCAAGTATCAACAAAATTTCGAGAGGCTCTAATATGGTTTTGAAAAAACGTTTTCCCAGAGTTTTGTTGTTGTTGTTGTTGTTTTTGGTTTATTATTATTATTATTACACTGTTATGGCATACGTGTACACTGAATTAACACGTGAGAGAATCAATCCCAAGCGTTAGTGTGTGACAGCACGTTCGACAAATCGCTTTGGAAAGTCTAATTTGTCTTCAAAGTAAAACATACAACTTTCCTACAGTGACGTTGTGTAACCACCGCTTTGGAATGATGACTATGGAAATAGAACTCAAGACTCGATCAATTTGATAAATCATAATGACTTATAACATAAGTTGTCGTTATTGAATAATCTAAATTCTTATAACACAAACATAAATTAGCTGTTAATGTCGCATCTAAAGTCAGGGATATGCAGACTAGTGTTACAAAGAAATCACATCAAACAGAAACCTCTGACTTTATTTAGGTATGTACAGTCATTACAGTGTGTATGAGTGTATGAATACTATACTTGATTGTATGCTTTGGTATTCTTTATTGTGATTGGCACATTTGTCATGGGAATTATGACGGTAGTAAATGGTCTCATACACACTATCCATGTGTATGATTTCCATGGTAAATTCATTATTACAGTTGAGTGATCACGTGTACACGGATTGTGTCATATAAGTATCTGTATCACACGCATAAGTGTATATATCACACGCATAAGTATCTATCACACGCATAAGTATCTATCACACGCATAAGTATCTATCACACGCATAAGTATCTATCACACGCATAAGTATCTAGCCTCGTGGGGATCCGGGTTAGAATAGATCCTCAGTATCCTTGTCGTACAAGGCGACTAAATGGGGCGGTCTTTCGGATGAGACCGCAAAAACCGAGGTCCCGTGTCACAGCAGGTGTGGCACGATAAAGATGTCTCCCTGCTCAAAGGCTCTGAGCGCCGAGCATAGGCCTAAATTTTGCAGCCCTTTACCGGCAATGGTGACGTCTCCATAGGAGTGAAAAATTCTCGAGCGGGATGTTAAACAATATAAATCATAATCATTCATAAGTATCTATCACACGTATAATTAAGCAATAAATTATTACTTTTTGTGAAATATAGTGTGATAAATCAGACGGTGTGTGCAAACAAATTAGAGCGTTATGAAATTTTGTTTGCACAAGCCGTCTGATTTATCACACTATATTTCACAAAAGTTACAATTATTGTTTATATTTAGATTATAAACTTTTTCATTCTACCTTGCTTTTTATTATGAATTTCAAATTTCCTGCTCATTACGGAGGTAAAAGTGCAAGTACTGGAACAGCCATTCATTCGCATAAGAAAATAGTCCACAGTGTAAAATATTATACCTTCCTTATTGCTTCATTTCTTTAAAATAAAAAAATAAAAATGACCAAGTTTAAAAGTTTTAATGATGATTAAGCATTCAACGCAATTCAAACAGTTAAAGAACAACAACAACACACACTCGGCATAGTCGCATCCGGTCTATTACCACCATGTTTATTTCTGTATTTTAAAGGTGCATGACTAGGGCGTATGAATACCATCGGATTTATAGCCTTATAAATCCGATAAATAACTAGTGTTTTTTATTAAAAAAAACCAAACAAACAAGTAAATATGTATCTATATTAGGATCTTTATCGTGTGACATCTACTGTGAGTGGCACGGTGTTTGCGTTCTCATCCGAAGGACCGTCCCATTGAGTCGCCTCTTACGACAAGCAAGGGGTACTGAGGACCTATTCTCATCCGGATCCCCACGGAATTATAACAGTCATAACTATCTACTTCATACATATATGCATCTATCACACGTATAAGTATTCTGCACAATGTATCTATCACATGTACATATCTTAATTTATGTATGGTTACTGCATATTTTTAATATTTCATTGTGTATTGCTACACCCGAGCTCGAGGATAGAAACACACGAAATTGAATAAAAATGATACAATGATCTAGCCAGAAAACGCCAACATTACTTCCTGTTTTATACACTGTTAACAAAAGATCGCCTCCAAGTAAAATAAAGGGTTAATTTTGAAAGTTACCCGTTTTTAGAATTTATTGTAGACAATACCTGCTTTATACTTTTAGTACAGAAAAATGCGGTGATACCCGTCTTTAACATCATCACAAGTACGTAAATGATGTTACTGTGGAAAGAAAAAGCCTTCGATGAATATCATTGAGGAAGAAGCGTTTTATTGTTGTAGTGTATACTTAATGAGATTTGAAATTCGTATCTGTATTGCAATGGTCAGTGATTATCAATCATAAATTGTTGACTCTCTCTCTCTCTCTCTCTCTCTCTCTCTCTCTCTCTCTCTCTCTCTCTCTCTCAACTTCTTTATATGTAGTAAATTATCCTGATTCAATTTTGTTTCACATGAAATACATCGATTCAAATTAACCTACAGCTCTATATATGATATCTGTAAATTATACCTTTCCTGGCTTAGCACTCAGTGAAAACTTATAAAATATATCAAGTTGTCAATTATTATCATTATGAATGAAAATTATTTTTAATAATAACAATAATAATAATAATACTTTTTTAAGACAAGGTAACCGGTTTCGTACTGCACATACATTTCACACAGAACAATACTGGTATATTACAAACAAAGGCAGATTGCAGAGTTCAATGACAAACACGGCGCACATAATCTATAGAAAAATCTCTTCTTTTTTCAAAAACAATTAGATATACAAATCTATTTGGAACACTATTTATAAACATATTTTAGTAAATGATGAAAATTGTGATAATCGAGTTTCTTTTATAGTGTGATTGTACTACGACACAAACATACATCAACCGTGCATGTATCATAAAACGATCTAAGTGCAATAAACATGGTTTATTCTTATGATTGTATCTTTCGCTGCTAGTATTGCACATGTGTCTGCAAACAGGGCGTTTAACTGTCATCTTATCTCAAAATGCGGAAATGATCGTATATAAACATTTCTGTTGTTGACATGCAGTGATTTGTTGACCGTTAAATACAATATATTGCTTTGGTTCTGTTTTATATACATTTAAAAAACTCTCAACAGATTTAGGTGAAAGTTTTATAATTCAAGAAATATGTTTCGCGTTAGCTTTAATCCTTCTTTTTCTGTTTGGTTAAGAAAACTATGCAGGAACAAATTGATGGCTTAATTGGAATATCTATCAAAGAATGGTGAGTAAATTAACAAAGAACAATTAATGCCCACATTTTTGTAAATTTAAAATGTGATATTAATGAGTAAATTATGTGTAAAAATGATATGCAATACACAGTTGAAGTTGTCACAATTCTTATAATTTTGGAGATTTGGGTATAAAAGTTCCTTCCAATGAATACCATTTTACGAAATTAAGATATTTCAGCTAAGACCAATAATTTTGATTGATCAAATACATTTCAATTTTCATGAAGAAAATATGGTTGTATGGACTTAATTTCTGCCAAATTTAGACACTATAGGGTTAGGTGCTTATTGAATAAATTGCAAAAGAAGTATTTTTGTCTTTATTTGTGGGTTGTTATGAAAAAATGGACTTTAGATTTTTATTATAGACACTGGAGCAACATGTGCATTAGAATTTTGTATACATTACCTTTTCTGAGGTGCACCTGTAATCTCCAGTTATTGTATCATTTTAACGAACAATGTACATATTAAATGCAGCATGTGAAGGGAGTTAACCCATACTAGTATATGATAGTATACATCCATAGTGGACATAAACATATATACTTACAAGTTGTATTCATTTTATTTTTATATTCAGATTTAGAACAAAATCCAGAAGAATTAACTGCAACGATTCATCCGTTGCGTTGTTGTGCTTTCTCGTCATTAGAATGAAGTGAAGCATTTGACAGATTTAATTTTTCGGCTTTCATTTTTTTTACACTTCTGTTATGTAAATATTACAGAAATGTTTGTGTTACGTTTTAGATCTTCCAAAATTTTCATTAAATGATAAACACACCCTGATAAAACTTAAAATCGGGTGATAAAAACTCAAATTTTAAAAACTCCAACGATATAACCGTTGTTTAATGAAATGGGAAATGTGTTGAAAACTTGATGAATGATAAAACTGCACGCGTGACGATGTGCACATCCCATATTTTCAAGTTCTTTCAGACAGGCCATCATTTACATTTCATCTTCTACAATACATTAAAAAATATAATTTATTAGTTCAAGAAAACAAATTTTCATCGTATTACAAAAGGTTTCTCCATTTATACATTGTCCCCCTATAGGAATGATCGTATGCATTAAAAATGATAAAGTGCTGGGTTTTCTTTTTATTAGCAATCTGAAAAAAAATACATCTGCTATGGCATGGACATAATGTGTAACAAAATACAAATCAGTTGATTGCCATGGTTCTTGATAATATCTTCGAAGAAAAAAGAACATATTGCAAACGTGAACTTTATTTTCCATTATAAACAACTCATAATATATATAAACATGTTAACCTTAGTAATAATTATTATTTAAAACATTGCTTATTACAATTTTCTACGTATTTTACAGATATAAAAAAATGAATAATACGAAATTTGTATGTAATGCATGCACTTGCACACGATGATATTCATCTGTCTTCACAAGTGTCAGTCTCATAACTATTTATACAAAACATGAATCTAATATATATATATATATATATATATATATATATATATATATATATATATATAGCACTTTGGGTCATAGTAGAGAGGCTTCCTTTCGTGGAGACGCCTGCCGCGGCAGGAGACCTCAGATTTTTAAGGTCATATCCGAAAGACCCGTGATTGCGAAGTGTTTGGCAAAGGAGCAATCATTTAGGTTTGGCGCGAGCAGGGCTCGAACTCACGAACTTCTGGCTATGTGTACATATACTTTATGTACATATGAAATACCTAAGATGATTAATGTATTTTCATTATTCTCAAAAGTCGTGTAAGTATGCATCTGTACTCATGTACATAGATATCCCACTTTTTACTTTGAAAAATATTATGATTTCTTATCACAGGAAAATCACCGAGAAATTTCGTTCTAATGTGTGTGAAAAGAATCTTTTTAAAGTATGGATCTAATCACAATTTGAATGATGGTACTAATAAAATAATCCACGAAATTCCAAAAGTAAATGAAATATCATCATTCAGAACAAGAATGTTTCCCAAATCAAATATGGTCCGATCAATTAAATACAAGGCTAATCCATGGCTGCCCCCAGTTGTTGACGGGTGCTAGATTGGGATATTAAACAATGAAGCATTTACAGTTTCCATTTGCCAGTGTGTTTTCTTATATGATGATACATGTACTGATGAACTGGGCAATATTTTTTTCTCTGACATAAAGTCAGTCACGTGATTAGACTTTCTTGCGTATGAATACAATAACTGCCTCAAACGTTGTACTAAGTATACTTTCACTTGCTTATTTGCTATAACAGAAACAAATTTAAAAAAGACAACACGCATCAGAATATTTATGTAGAGTTTATTTTGTAAGCAGAGAAAAATTTCACCAATTAATAAAATTTCAGACACAATAAATATACCGTTCAGTTGTTTTATTTTAAATACCGTCTGCAACTAAAACTGCAATATTATATAAGCGTTAATTGTTTACATTGTGACACATTTCTACTAATAATATAAGTTATTTGCATGTCGTTAAAATCAAGCAAGAGCGTGTTCAGCGTATGATAAATTTTTCAATCAAAGAAAGCTACTGACAAACAAGTTGATGCTACAGGGATTTCAACATTCTCGATTAAAGTTAGCATTTCGCTAATTCTATGGTCGTTATAATAATATAATTTGCAAATACAATCTATTGTTAGGTCGAATGCTATCTGACGTGTTTCATACCAATTGTTAGACCTTTCTTTACATACTGATTTTACTACTTGTTTTTCTGTTTATCTGATCAAGATATAAGGCTCAAAGTGGGTGTATGCGGTTAACAGGCGATGGTTTCTTTACCTGGGCACCTAATCCCAGTTTTGGTATGTCCAGGGATCTGTGTTTGTCTACCCCCAATTTTATATTTTTGAAATGATTTATGAAATTGATCACTGTTCGATATCTTCACTGTTTCACAATACATTGTTCTTTTAGTATGAATAACATTCTCAATATCATAAATATCAAGAAATATACTGTACCCGATTTTTGTTCTGTTGAAAAACCATTTCTATTTAAATGTTAAATCATATAAGCAATCCCCCATGATTTCGATAGACATATAGACTGCGTATTTCCAGTTATCAAAGTGCAGAGTTTTGTCAGATTTGAAAAATAGACATTTTGATTGGTGAAGATTACTGGTGAATGAGTTTCCTGACTCGTAAAAAAGAGAGAAAAAATTCTTAAGAGAAAACATCACGATAATTATTTATATGCGTTTGCACGATGGCAAACTTCCGGTCAGAACTATGATATGTTTACTCGACTGAGAGGTTAGACGTCGAATATAAATCATATTTAGTTGAATAATTTTTATATCTATCTTTACAAGTTTGAATCTAGAATTACATAGACACTTCCATTATAGTTATGTGCAATTATCACAGAAAATAAATGGCCCGTTTATAAGTATATGGTTTATAAGGGGCAATCAACTGAAACGTACGGCAGTGTGTGTAGGAATACAAGGAGTCTTGCAGCTCAATGTAAATAGGGATATATTAATGAAATAATCTATCTTATTCTATCTAAAAAGACTTAATCAGAAGTTTTAATGACAATGACCCAAGCAGATTTGAACCACATAGAAACTACAGTAAGGGACGAGCTTATCCTTCGTACAATTTTTACACTCAGTGGATTGTTATTGCACACATAGTATATTTGTGTGCATGTGGGATTTAAACAACAAACTATGTAGCAATAGTTATGTTTAAAAGTAGTATGCGTCTTAAAATCTCCAGAATAAACTACCTCTGAAATATCGAAAACAAAGTATTCAATTTATTGATATTTTTAAGTCGATACCATTCGTATTGACCTTAAAAATGTTGATAGTTGTTCTATTATCACTGAATGATTTAAAGCATTGAAACTGACTATACTGGAGTCTTCGAAACGATACCTAGGCTGGTCGGCCATCTTGATATACAGCTGCACGTAGACTGCAAGATATACTCGAAAGTGATTAGAGACGCGAATTATTTATTTATTTATTTGGTGAGCGAACAGTGATTTAAACATCGAAACCGGTCACAAAAGCACGTGGAACGCACCAAACGATACCTGATTGGTCATCTTTAGATCGGGTTCGATGTTACTACAATTATTCAACAGTGTTACTCCAGTTAATGATAGAATTCCCTATTTCTGTACAAGGATTAATTCAGGGTAACAAAAGAATAAAAAAACCTGTTTGGACGGATTTTGGTTTAGTCTTCACAAAAACCTCACCAATATTCATTCTATTCATGACTTTAGGCCAAGCAAATGCAGTAAGTTGTTTTCCCCACATCGTAATGCTTTTCGTGGGTGGATATACCCCGAGGGCACACTTTCAATAATATATATCTCGTATGTTAAATATTTCATGTTCGTTATTTTCATATGATGTTTCTCATTTATGTAATGGTAATATCCAGTCTTAATCACTTTGGGAGTAATTGCTTATATGATTTTTCTTGCAAAAATAAAACATATCACTGATGCATGATATTAATATTCCGAAGTGTAGCTAACTGCCTCCCATAGAATTCCTTGATTCGCAGACACGGTCAATTTGCTTGGCATGCTTTTAGCCGTGGCACGTGTACTTCATTGTTTTCAGAATCTAAAGAAAGGTTACAATATCAATTTGATTGTTTTCTGCAATATTGTAAAGATTGGAAACTAAAGGTTAATATTGACGAAACCAAAATTATGATTTTTTCACTAAAGGGAGTATACCTCAAAACTCTAAGTTTTATTATGATGATAAAGAATTAGAAATTGTCATAAAATTTAAATATCTTGCATTTTTTTTTCTCGAAATGAAAGGCCAAGATAACTAAGAGTATTCAATCTCGTAATTCCTATAGGAAATACAAATTAGAGAGATGGGCAAACACGGATCCCTGGTCATACCAGAAGTGGGATCAGGTGCCTTTGAAATCTGGCTCTTTTATGGAAACAAAAAAGTATATGTCAAATCGTTCAATGTGAGCTATGTATGTCATACTTAAGACAGGTCGATATATTAATCTATCAATTACTGATCGCTTTTATTTCTTTGACAAATTTGTTGTACCTTTGTTGCTATATGGATGTGAGATTTGGGGTTTTGGTAATTTAGATATAAATGAAAAAAAAAAAAAGTTGAAGTTTTGTAACATGTTGCTGCATTTAAAACCTAGTACACCAAATTTGATGTTTTATGGAGAATTAGAGAGATACCCATTGTCTATTATTGTTAAATCCCGTATTACAAACTACTTGATCAGACTTTGTTCTGAAAACCAATCTAAATACTGCTCCATTTTATATAGATTTTTGTATTGTAAACATACATGCAACGATGATATTGAATTTAACTGGTTCAAAAATGTAAAAACTATTTGAGAGCACTGTGGCCTGAATTATCTTTGGAATGATAGAATTGTACTTGATAAATTGTATGTTAAAAATTATATAAAACAAACATTGAAAGATCAATTTCAACAAACATGGGTAATGAATTGCAAAAACTCATCAAAGGGGATAGCATATCAATGATTCACAGATAATATTAATAATGTCAAAATTACATTATATCCTAAATAAATACCATAAAAAATATTTTTAGCTAGGTTTCATTGTACCAACAATAGATTACCAATTGAAACAGGTAGATGGAACAATAGAAAGATGTGATAGAATTTTCAATTATTGCCACTCAGATATTGGAAATGAACTTCATTATATATTTAACTGTACGTTATCAAATGACAAAAGACATTTATTTATTCCGTATTATTATTCAAACCATTCTAACGTACTTAAGTTTAAGGAATTATTTGCAACCAAAAATACCAAGCTACAACATGATCTGGCAGTTTTTATTTTGTATATTACGAGAGTAAATGGATACAACACAAGAAATGCAGAAGACTATGACACTCCAAAATGTAGACTTCAAATCTATAAAAAAAAAACAAAACCATTTGTTCCTGACATGATTATGAAATGGAACTCGCTAAACACAGTTATAAAAAGAACAACTTCAATTAAAAAGTTTAGAAATTTTATAACTAAAAGACCTTCTAAACCCCCTTCATATTTTTCTTTCGGAAAGCGTGATATAAATATCAATCATACTAAATTAAGGCATAACTACATACTGAAGAATGACTTGTTTCCAAGAAACATCACAGAGTCTCCATTTTGTTCCTGTGGCTGAGTAGAGGACAGCTACCATTATTTTTTTTTTTCATGTCAATGATACAGTCGTGCCAGAAACAATCTCTTAAACGACTTGCTACAAATTGATACACTCAATATCATCGAGACTCACTGCTTGTTATGGGGAAATGACACACTACCGGATGATTGGAATAGGAACATATTTTTCTGTGTTCAAAAGTACATTAGGGATTCTTGTAGATTTTGTTTACTTTTCATCTAGAATTTTATAACTTTGTATTATGGCAGTCATATAATTTAATTGATGTATTGTACAAAATATATTGCAGAGGATTAATACGTTCTTAGAACTTGTATCCAATCCATTTGTATGTATTATGCAATAAAATATAATCAAATCAAGAGAGTCAACCCTCCTGGTAAGCATCCCATTTCTCTCTCTCTCTCTCTCTCTCTCTCTCTCTCTCTCTCTCTCTCTCTCTCTCTCTCTCTCTCTCTCTCTCTCTCTCTCTCTCTATATATATATATATATATATATATATATATATATATATAATATTGTAATTATATCATATCATACTATAGTATATCATATTATATGTTATATTATATTTGCGCATGCCAGATAGGATATCTTGTAAATATTTTACTTGTTATATGCTCTCAATGTTGTTAAACAACCATGAGATGAATAAATTTGAACTTGAGTGGAGTAACACAGCATGAATGATTATTGTCCTCGAAACAAAGTTTACTACCTCGAGATATAGTTCCATTTGGTTGCGTTTTAACGCAATCAGGCGGAACTATATACAACTTATATGTGTGACGTGCCACGTAATTTTATTGACATGTAATTTTTTGGGGGTCCGTTTGCAGTAAAGTCTAATAATTAAGTCGAATGTTAACATACAAACGTACAGTGTCAATTCTTACTACTTTCCCGCACGTAGCGTAATAATTCTTAGGGACTACTTTCCCGGACGTAGCGTCACGGATTATACTGAACTGACGGAAGCTTGGTAAACATAAATTTGTTACGTGAATATAAATATGTTGCATATTGGATGTCGCACATTGACGGTATTTGATATTATTAAAAAAAAAAATTCTAATTCGTATCCAATCAAAATTTTCTTGTTGATTGTCAATATCACATGTTGACATTTATGTTGCATGTCTACATAATTGTCATGCATTTTGACATAATCTACAGAAAAATAATTTGTTTTCATGGGGCAGAAGTATTCCACGTACAACATGGAGTCGAAATATGACAAGCAACTCGCATGCTAATTACAGCACGTTTTCTTGCTTTATTACCCATTTTGACCACCATTTTGCTAAAGGTAGTGTTTTTAGCATTGTACATGTTTTATTGGCTGGGCTACTTTGAGTCCTATGACTAGTCAGCCTAATCTGTCGTTATTAGTCAGTTCTCTGATGTAAGCCCAGCCAATTAGATTATGTAATATGTAATTTTAGCTTCTAGTCATTTGTTATTTCAATAAATGACAAAACTGCACAATGATAATCTTTTTTATTCTTTCGTATGTAATGTACAGCAAAAACAAGCTGCAAATTACCAGAATTCGATTGCTATTGTTAAATTGTTTGGGCAAAATTATGGATATAAATGACATTTTACCAATTGAGCGACTTATCCCTTTAAGTGCAATATATACCGTCGCCTCAGGTCTCCATGAATTGTGTATTTCTCAGTTAAATAAATTATAGTATTGACCTCTAAAATATTAATAATTGTATAATATGAAAGAAATATTGGTGTAATTTTAATATTATGGTATAGATAAATGGGGAAAAAAGGTGAGGTGTGATGTATATGGGATGTGAAAATTTAAAGAATGTTTACATGAACCATGTCAGTCTTCTTATTTATCTTTGTGATATTAAATTTAATATTTGTTTAAAATACCCCATTTAGCATTTTATGTGTAACTTTGTTTTATTTTATGTGATATATTGTTTTGTGCATGGTCTAAAGCGCTTAGAGTAATAGTTGTAATGTTAGATAATGCGCTATATAAATACTTTCTAATAATAATAATAATAATAGTAATTAATAATAATAGTAATAATAATAATAATTTTTGTTATCCCTCAAAGTAGTAACAACTAACACATTTATTCTTCAATTATATCAAACTTTAGTATGTACTTGTTTATGTCCATTTGGAAGGTCGCTTTTATCGATAAATATTTGTAACACGGAAACAGCAGAGGTTGATTGTAGTTTACAGGCTGTAATGATCGTTACCGTGAGCTGTAAACTAAATTCAACAGATGATAAACATGATTTATCTGATAAATACAGCTTCACGTCTCCAAACTGTAGCTATGATTAACCATCTTTGCAAGCCAAGAGTTTTCGGTCCACTCCGTTCTTGTGGGAAGTGGTGTGGACCGAGAATCCGGGACTTGCGAAGAGGATGAGTGACATTTATCAAGAAAAAAAACCCCAAAACACCCTTTAACGCTTTCTCTAAATTTATAAAACCTGGTATTGCATTTGATAAGTAGATTCCAACGTTAAATAACTTTTACATTTGATAAACTATGTTGATTGGTCGTAAAATCGTTAGCTATAATTAACGCTCTGTAAACTGTAGTTTACGTCTAATAAAAACTACATGTAATTTAACAAATTAACGAAACTGTGTTTCTCTCATTTTTGTGAATTTGGCGTTCCACACACACACAGATATATATATATATATATATATATATATATATATATATATATATATATATATATATAAAACAAGCAGTACCCGTTGGTCTATAAACAAACAATCTACATGTATATCTGTACATTCATCGTATTAAAGCACAACTATCAAACATTTTATTTTGGAAGTGTAAATTTATTATCAGTCTTAGTAGGTCAAGTACGGAAGTCATGGCAGCAGGCTATTGAGCTGTAGAGTTTTAAGACGATGCATCTGCTATTAATATTCCATGAAATATTAAGTATGTAACTGGAAGAAAGAAAATGCAACGAATCAGACAGGTATTCGAACCCGATTTCCCCGAACCTTTAGTCATGTGCTCTACGAACTGATCTACGTGACATCAGCGATTGAACCCGTCTTATAACACACTGACGTTTTTCTTTCAAGCACAAAGGACTAGAAAGTTTGCATTTGTAAACTAATATGTCTATATACTACTATATTTAACTGTATAGCTATAGAGAAGTGTTTAGCTAATATCCACTTCTCTAATTAAAGAGAAACTGTACTTAACCTTTGTAGAGAAGTGGGCAAGCATAGCCTACATCCACTTCTCTAATTAAAGAGATACTATACTTAACCTCTATAGAGAAGTGGACAGGCATAGCCTACATCCACTTCTCTAATTAAAGAGATACTATACTTAACCTCTATAGAGAAGTGGACAGGCATAGCCTACATCCACTTCTCTAATTAAAGAGATACTATACTACACAAGAATCTCATCATATTGATTTATCTCTGTAACATAACCATTGCTAACCCTGCTACTGGTATTCCCAGACGTCCACTTCGAGTTGAATTAAAATTGTGGAAAAAGTGGATGTAGATAACCACAGAAGGATTTTTCCATTGACTTGGATAAAGTTTACAGATTTTGTTTCGACGAAAGCCCGACATTTGTCCTTTCTCTTCTGACTGTACGTATTCTTAAATAAAAATCTAAAAAATAAAAAAATAAAAAAAAAATAAAATAAAAAAAACCCCAAAAAAACCAAACAAACAAAATGGATTTTCTTCAAGTTTGTAATTTTTCATAACAGTTCTTTTCATAGCACAAAATTGCATGCAAATTATTCTTATTTGAATTTTATGTTTTCCGGAAGATGCATAGCTCCATGTGTGTCAATATGCCTAGAATCTACAGTTTCCTGGGGTCAATCACCCCCTGACCCTCACTAGGGCTTCCCCCATGAACTCAATAGGGCCTCTAAACCCCCCTCCCTCGCCTACGTCCTTGAATTATTACCACACCAAGAAATTAAGTTTATATATGTAGATTTAATGTTATGTATAGTACAACGTGGGTTTCAAAGTCAGTTAATAAAAATGTATTTGAGAAAGCGAATACTGATGTCAAGAAAATTAACTGTCGATAAAAGGTATAATGGTAGCAACAGAGAAAGGGAGGTAAACCACCCTGAGCTCTTTTTCACGCACACTTTTTTGTGGGCCTTGCTGCGTAAAAGAAAAGAACCTCTTGTCATATATTTTAATTTGAATAAATACTCGATCCTTTCTACGAATATTTAGATAAATAATTTGATAGTAAAATTTAATGATTTTTCGCAAAGTTTAATGTTTATATAAATTTGTATCGAACATGAGTCGATATTACATTTACAGCAAGCAGTTCCAAATACAAATCATACCTTCATAACTGTGTAGATAAACATTTATTCGAATGGAATGGTACAAAAAAAGAAGCATTATATCAAATTAAAACGGAAGAGGCAATTTTACACTGAAAATGTTTTTTGCCATATTCATTGCTGTGATTATATCAATGAAAAATTGTCCGGTGTCATTACTTTCATGATAATTCATTCGATATGCAATACACCAATTAATCAATTATATAGGTTCTTATTTATAAAAGCACTCTTAAGCAAAAAATTCGTTCAAGAAGCTATCTCATATTGCGGTTGTGGGTTTATCAGAGAGCGCTTTCTTCGGTTTCGTCTTGGAGGAAAAAAGGCTCACATTGTGTCCAGTTACATGCAAAAAACTATTTGATGCATGATGCAGGTTTCTCAAATCAGTATGCAGAAACCGAATTCCGGCGGGAAAACCTCATAAATTTGCTCCTGAATACACCGTATCTAGGTGGGATGGCCTTTATTATATAGACATTTTGACAGAATAAATCTTGTGAGAAACTTTATATTGCCTACCAGGACGAAATGCATTCAAAAACTTCATAAAATGCATCAAGCACAGAGCAAGTGCGAGTTACGATTCGCGCTCAGCGGTGGGGGATCGGGATAAAGTTGCAATTTACGGATAAAAGCAGATGTTGGGAAACATTATATACCAAACGATATATCATTATTATACGATAACACTTTGCAGCCAGCTGTAAGCCGCATTCGATTCCGCTCTCTTTTTTTCACATTGAGATATATATTTTTTATTGTACATCTATGTTTCTCATTAAATTAATGACTTCTTTTAAGTGTGTCAGGTGCGAGCTATGTACACAACACTTGGAAATGAAATTCACCAAATCCTGGACCCCATTCCTCGAATGCCGCAATTAAAAGATCAACATAAAGATTTCATGGGAAAACTTGCCACCTCTTGTGTCAAGCACTGGAAAAGTAAAAGAATTAAAAAGAAATACGGGACGATCAAATGTGGCCAAAATGACAAATCAAAACTTGAACAGAAGCAAAAATCAACACGATATGGGGGTTCCTCATAGTGATGTGTTAGCCAAATGTTCAGGAAAAAAACGAAAATGTGCTCAAAACTATCAACTAATTGCTTTTCTTTTGGTTTCCATCACAGATAGATTTCTTTTACATGATGGAAAATATAAACAATCTGTAGCAATAAATGACAAGAGAAAAACAAAAACAGCACCTTCGTTAAAGATATATAATCTGGCTTCTTGCAATCCACTGAAACCCACTTTTGATCTCGGTGATGTATGCCCTGATTTTTATCATTACACACTGACAAGACTATTCATTCAACTATTTAACCAGAGAAATCGTCAAATAAAAGAGTCCAAAATCGTAGAATAACAATTTATTAGATAATACAAGTACATGTATACATTCAAAGCCTAAGATCACATATTCATAGGCCTCTATAAATTAATATCTAAACAAAATGTTTACGTGTTCCACAGGAAACGACACAAACAGATTGTGTTAGAATGTACTTGGACAGAGTTCTATTCTGGACGGACACCGCTTCATAGTACAAGTAATTATCACAACAACATAGGACGGAAACAGGGGGTCTCATCAAAACGCTCAGAAAAATTCTGACAGCCTGTCGTCATTTCTGAGCTTCTGTTCCAGCTGCATGTACTTGTGGGGGGCTTGCTCCTTGTGTCTGTTGGAGGAAAAATAAACAATTACAAGAGGTGTTTTATTGTTTTGTTTTTGTTTTGTATATTTTATAGCAATATGCAGAGCAGGGTGTTTTTTAAAATCATTTTTAACGATATAAAAACCATAACTACAACTAAATGAAACGTACGTCCATGTTGACATTTCTGTGAATGATTAAAAGTGAAAGTTTAGAATAATTATATATTTTTTTGAAAAGAAAAAAAAAAGGTATCTGTGTTTAACAAAAGGCTCATGGGCCTCAATGGTAACCTGAGAATCATACAACGAAAAACTGATATTACCACTGTCGCATATTGTGGTACAATATGAGATATCTGATTTACTCTCTAAATAGTTAGTTCTTCATATTCACATAATTATATCGACTGTTTCTCTCCAGTATGAATTCTACATCTAGCAGATGCTTCATTGAGACCTAAGACCCAGTCGCTTTATGTATGATTACAACTGTCAATTGCCACAGCTGTTGAAAAAATCAAAAGCCAATATTATTGGAAATTAATTCGTCTATCATATATTACGTAACAAATTTTACATAACAAACTGTATATATAAACAGTCCTTAATCTCTTCACATATATAAATCTTATTCAGACATTTATTTTAAAAATTTGAAGAAATTTAGCTAAAACTTTTTTTCCCCATATTTATTACAATTACAGTAAATAAAAATTCTTGGGGGACAAAAGTTATTTAAGGTACCACCGAAGCAAAACGTTAAAAAAAAACCGCAAAACAAAAAACAAAAAAAACCCCCAAGCAACAACAACAAAAAAACCTTATCTATATAGCGGATTTTTAAACGAACAAGAATTTTCCAGACCATGGAAGTTTGTGATACATAAGGGACATACCAAGATTATGATAAAACATCTCATTACTAGAAAATAAACAGTTACATTTCATTTCTTACAGAACAGTTTATGTGCTGGAGTGGTGAAGGACTTAAACGTTTCATACATTCTAACTGTATGAGCTCTAGCACCAAAACCCCTGACCCTAGGGCCATGATTTTCAAAATCTTGGTAGCAGTTTCCCTGCTCATTGTGACAGTATATTCAATTTACTTGTTTGATATCCATGAGGCAAAGATGTTTCTTGAAAAAATCATGCATTCTTTCAATGCAAGCCATAATGCCCCATCGACATGATTATGCATATAGTTTATCAACTATATTTGTGACAGTGGATTTCTATTTTAGAGTTTGGCCTTGTCCTTAATACCCAAGGTGATTATAAATTGACTATTTGTCTCATCTTTACCCTATAGATGCTATCTTACAAATCTGGAAAAAAACTGAGCCATATACTAGCTGAGAAAAAGTTAAAAATGTTTAACTGTTAACAGATACATATATGACACACACAGAGAGGAAAAATCAACAAATTAAGAAATTGTGCAAGGTTTCAGAGGTTTGGTTTTTTTTTCCAACTATCATGTATCAATATTGCATGTTGTGTTTTAATGAACTGCAAGGATTCAATGTTTGTATCAGGTATCTAATAATTGGTATTGTATCTGGACTGGAGACCACAACAGAGAACAAACTTAAATCATTCTATTTAAAATATATTTTCAATCTCTAAGATCTTGCATGCATAATTTATTAAAATATTGAATCATGCTTGCAATAACAATGCACCTGGGTTAACTTTACTCCGAAACATTAAAAGGTTTCAATTTAGATGAATTGGAAAATTTCTACTTAACACTGATTAAGTACATTTCAGTTTATTGTCACATGACATATAGAGATCAAATGGATGTGACAACAGGATATCCAGATGTCTTACATTGTGATGTTTGAAAATTCTGACCTGTTGATACTTGATACGAATCTTGTTTGAATTCTCCTACATTTTCGTACAGAATTACCATCAAACACTGCATAAAAAATAGACACGATCTGCTGCACACTGTGACAGCCTGAGTAACAACAAGAGGCCCATATGCCTTAACAGTCACCCGAATATCAGATAAAAATAGACCATTAAATCGGAGAAGTTGCGAGATGGTGCAAGTGTGATTTTTGATACTCTGAGAACTGGAAGTCCTGGACAAAAAGAATGTTTTAAAATTCTTCTGATTCTGGTAATAATCAGTATTTGTCCTAAACATGAACTGCTAATATTGCTCAGTTACTAAGCTGTGGCCCAGAAAAATATTTCTCCTATAGTTTAAGCTAAAATTATTTTATTTGCAAATATCAATAGACATTACAACATAAAATGATATCAGGAAAAGGATCCACACAAACGTTATAACAAACTTTTTTTTTTTTTTAATATGGTGACCTTGGCCTAGATTCTGACATGCTAACTAGTCATACGCAACCTTTGTTCAGAGTAAGAATTAGATGCTCAGGAGAAAATAGTACTTATGTAGATGTAATGCATTTTTGATTAATGAGCCAAAGAGTCTCACACTTAAGAATTTTACAACTTTGGTAAAGACTTCTATCGTCATTGAAGCATCACTGCATTTCACTGCATGATCTCCTTCTCTGGGGCAAGATCACCTTTTTTTTCAGGGGTCATGACCTTTTTTGTAGAGGTCTTCATACTCAAGTTATGAGCTTGATACTAGGCGTAAAGAAATCTTACAATCTTATAAAACAATTAAACTATATTTTCACTTGACAACCTTAAGAACCCCACCCTGCAACCTGATCCTGACCCAGGGGCTATAAATTTCACTATTTTGGTAGGAATACCCATGTTCAATATAATTCTGCACCAATTTTGTTCTTACATGAACAGAAATAAAGAAGATTTTTAAATACTCCATGTATTTTCACTGAATGGTGCAAGTAGCTTCCACTACAGCCAGAATTCCTTACGCAGGGGCCATGAATTTCACAATTTTGGTAGATGCCTCCATGTTCAATATAACTCTAAACTATGCTTTTTCCTAGATGTTCAGGAAAAAAGAAGAAAACTTTTAAACATTTGATGTATTTCCACTGTATGATTCATAAAACCCCACCTTCAAGTCTGATCCCCTGACCCAAAAGCAATAAATTTTTACAATTCTGGTAAATGGCTTCATGTTCTTCATGACCATGCATATGTTTTTCTTCAAGCATTGCAGATTAAGTAGAAATTTTTCAAATAATTATTGCATTTTCATAACATAATCCACAACCCCACTCCAGTCCCATAGACCCTGACCCAGAGGATGTAGAGCCAGAGTTAATTTGAACATGGAGGCCTCTACCAAACTTTTAAAATCTATGGCCCCTGAATCAGGGGTTCAGACTAAAGGTTTTGACACCCTGCCCTACAGCACCAAATCCCTTGACCATAAATTTCACATTTCTCTCTTCATCAGAAATTTTTTTAAAGAAATAACACACTTTCACTGTATAAGCAATAGAGCCCCATCCTAGCACTGAAACTCCTGACCAAGGGGCCAAGATTTCACAATTTTGGTCAAGAATTCTCTACTTATTATTATTATTATGTAGTATTTACTTTGTTTGATGACTAAGAGCCAGGAAGCAGAATTTTAAAGAAATAATGCGTTTTAACTGCATGAACCATAAAGTCTGATCCTAGCACAAGAATCCTGGTCCAATTTCAGAAATTTGGTAGAGGTACATATACTGTGACATCACTGCTCACAAATAATTACACACACAGTGGAGATGATCTGCTAGATGTCACTGAGTAAAGAAGATTTTTAAAGATTGCATCATTTTTGAAGGTTTTGACTCCCACCCCTCAGGCCTTTAGTGATCAAGAGAGTCATCATTTTTTTCACCCTTCCACCATAATTGCTCCATCATATAATCATGTACTTTCTGAGAATAAATTGATTATGTTCAAATGATGACAACCACCAATCACAGTAGGCGACCTGAGTAACTCTGGTGACCCAGTAAAAACAACAACCACAAAATTGCATATAATTGGGTGTTGATAGGCCTTGGCCTCAATACATCCAAGCTCTGTAATACATAGAAAGAGCACTGACCTTGTAAGTCGCAGATCGAGGATGTGGATCCGGAAGATTGCCTCCTTACAGTACGTTAGGTACTCTTCCTCATCCTCTTTACCCATGGAGACCTGGTTCTGTTGGTACCAAGCCTGCTTTTTCTCCAACTCCTGGCTCTCCTAATGCAAAGAAAAAAAATTCGGCATTTTATATGATGTTTTGGTATAAAGATCAACATGCGATTGAAAGCATTGGACATTGTCTGTCAGATTTCAATCCTATTGCTACAAACTGGAAATTATGAAGGATATTCTCTACAGGCTGTGATTAAAGTTTAAACTTCATTGAGGTATCAAGGATACAAAACAGCTGCTCTGATTGAGAGAAGTTTATTATATGTTATACATATTGTTTTACATGCACAAAATCAAACAATGGAGGAGACTAAATGTTTCATTTCCTGTTTATTATAAGTGCCTTGGAGGAAAGTGACAGTTACATGTCATCACTAAATTACCTTCTCAAATCTGGCCTGGATGAGGTTGGCCTTGTCGATTAATCTCTGTTTGAGGTCTGCCAGACACTCCTCCTTCAGACCGAAGGCCTGCTGTTTGCTTAGTTTGTCAGGGCTACCAATCTTGGCCAAGAATGGGGCCAGGTAGTCAATGTCCATTTCTTGTTTCCTCATCTTCTCTTCTAGTTGTTGTCTTTCCTGGACAAGGTAAAAATTTGAATTAACTACTGTATTCAGATTGTGTTAGGAAGAGTACATCTGCAAAATACTTTATATATTTGGTAATGCATGTTCGATGCATTCGTTTTCTTCTGAATTTAGCATTATTTGGAAAGAGTATATAAATCTTTAAACTCATTCAGTGAATTTAATTCTGCTTCCTTATGTCCTAAATTTACTGCTTCATTTCTTATAATCCAGTGAATTCTGTAAGTACCCTTCAATATGGACAATCAGATGAATTCTTCAAAAATATGATATAAAGTTTGCATAAAGTTATTTACAAAGCTATTTCCTAAAACTCATTTAAATACAGTTAAAACGATAAAAGAACAACACTGTAATATGATTTATAATGTGCATATAGAAGAAGAATCAAGCCCACAGAGAAGACATTGAAGAACCCACTAGTTCTTCTTACCAGTTCTCTTCTGTGTTTCTTTGCCTTTTCATTTCTTTCTGTGTCATACACAGATATGTCAAGTTCTGATGCGGTTTCTTCTTTTGTTCTATCATCTAAGATGTTCCTAACCTACAAAGTACATTGTAAACATTCAGGGATTAATTAAAATGCTGTGAAGTTGCTATCTTAAAAGTATCACTGGCTCCAAATTGAAAATTTTTATTGTATTGTAAAAGTGTGCTACTATGAAAGTTTTGAATGTAACTTTAACCATAATCATAAATAAAATTAAATCTAAGTTTAAGATTTTATTAAAATAAAGATAATACAGAAATCAATTTTTGTATGGGAACACAATAATGTAACTTTGCTTCATTTAGAGCTTCTAATTAGATTTTCTAACAAAAATATCAAGAACAAAAGTTTATAGCTTATTTTTTTCCATTATTGAAATTGTAAATCAAAATTTTATCAAAAATTTTAACACCAAAACAACAGCTAATATTGCTTTAAGATTTTCATAATACAATTTTATCAAAATTTATAACCATGTGTCAAAGATGTCCGCTAGGCTAAAATTCAATATATGGAATTAACTTATCTTCAAAATAACAATTCATGCATAATATAATGTATCAAAATTCATTTAAAACATTAATAATTAAAAAAAAAACTAAAAAAAACCCAAAAAACCAAAAAAAAAAACCAAAAATAAAAATAAAAAAATGAACTCCCTATAAATTCACATACAATTACTTTTATCAGTCTTTCTCACATACGAATAAAAAAGATTTCTGGATTTGAATTCAATATCATTATCAGCCAGAGAAAAAGTTAGATATTCTCAAGCAAGTCCTGCAGAACTATTGATATCACTTAATCTGAAAAACAACATCAGAACGTGCAAGGATTGTACTCAGTAGCTCTTAAATGAATTCTGCAGAATGTGTTAAAATTAATTTAATGTGAAAAACAAAATTCTGTACAGATAATAAGCCTGGGAACCATTAATAGCAGCCAAGTCATGTTAACCATGGAGAAGGAACACGTCCCTCTGACAGCAATTAGAAAATGGATACACAATTCATCTTCTCAGAGTACATCTATTTATCATCATGACGAATGAAAGAATTACAGATATTTTCAACATTCCTGGATATATATATCTATGTATACATATATACAAATAAAAACGACCAATAAATAAAAGAGAAAAAATTTATTTAATGTAACCTTACCTCATTCTGCGAGTCTCTCACTTCATTTCGACATTTTTCCTCTGCTTTCAACAACTCCATTAGTGTTTCATACAGCTCAACTTGTTTGTTCATAGGCAAAGTGGGATCAACCTAGAGTCAGAAGAGACAAATTATTTCTACAAATAACACTTCTACATCACTCAGTTCATTATAAATCAATCAGACTGTAAACTGACCTCTAGTTTCTGTTCTAATAGAATTTTAAATCCAATGAATTGTGTTTGTGAAACACTGATGCTCGTGTATGGTAGCAAAGTTAATAATGGCCAAGGCTAAAGTTTTTCAAAAGTAGGTCAAACCCCAAGTCAGGGTCATGAAATCAAAAACTTAGGGTACCCAAAGACAGGTCTTGTCACAAGGAATACACATTTGAAATATGAAGGAACTATCACCGTCCATTCAAAAGTTATGTCCAAAGTTTAAGATTTTGCAGACAGACAGACGGACCAAAAATCTATACGTCTCTGAATCTCTGATTAAAGGTGCATAAGAAAACTGTATCGTGTGAATTTTGCTAAAGTACTTATTCTTGTTTCTAAATAAATGTAAAATAAAACAGCAAATGAAGTAGTGAAATCAACAATTTTCATAAATGTATGAACATATTTACACTATTGATGATAATTCAGAAATTATTGAGAACAATATCGCTTTAGTGAAAAATCAAAAAACCAATAATTTTAAAATTTCTCAGCTGCACATGACATTGTACAACTGTATATTTAATGTAGACGAGTCGGTGTGATATATGACAGACGTCCACATACAGTACAGAGAGCACCAGTCATTGTGTGGATGACTAGAACATTCAGATGGAAACGTCCCCCTCCCTACCTGGAAGGTTTGGTGCATTTCTGAGGAGAAGGTTAGCACAGCTCCTTTCTCATCCCAGTTTGGAGGTTTGAGGAATTCCCGAGTTGAAGCTGCGATCCTCACATCCTCTGTGTGGTACGACAGTTGTATCTTATCTTCCGCTATATGGAATATTAATTCGGCAATATCCTCATTAGCAGGCTTGTTTCTGTTTCTGTGGAATTTCTGGATCATTTTCTGAAATACAGAACAGTCCCAAGATTACATGCAAAGAAAGGTAAATCTGAAAATAAACATTATACAATCACTGTATAATAAACATTCAAAGAAAGATAACTCTGTATATAAAATCAGACTACAAAAAATCTCCAAGATTACATTTATTGGTCTTCCTTTATTGGCAGTTGATGTTTCTTGGGGTCCAAATTTTTTGGCTCGTTTTCCAAACTCGACATATTTATAGTACAGGAAGTCATCCCTGTTATTGTACTCTTCTGTCATCTCACTCTGAGTTTCCTCCCTTTTCACGAGGCCATCCACTCGGGCCGCATGATAAAACAGCATAACTCTCTCGTTTTCTGGTCCTGGTGCACTGGATTTAAACTGATGCTCTGAATAAAAAGTCTCAGTAAGTTGAGTTGATTTGGACAAATTCTGTTGCACTGCTTGATTAGAATCAGTTCTGATACTATTTCTTGTGAGGAAGAAAGAAGAGAATTTACTTTTGAAAGCTGAAGTTCCAAATCTATATAAATGTAGAATTTGTAATCAATTACATGGCCTTCAAATATCTACTCTAAAGAGTTGCACAATGCGCCCCATGATTACATTTAGTCATCAACGTGAAAATGTATGCATTTTGTATACATGCTTTAATATCAACATTGTATAGGACTAGCTGTTACTAAAGTACCTTTAAGACATCTTGGTCTGCCAGGATCAAAGTTCTCACACACTTGACCTGTTCTATGATTGTTCAGCCTCTGGGTTAGTTTATCAGATCGGTGGGCATAGTATTCATAAACCTTAATTAAATCTGTCACTAAAAAAAAAAAAAAGACATCATGAGTATTTGAATTTCGGAATGATCATTTTCAAAATCAAACTTTTCTTTCTGAAGCAGAAAAACAATGGTATATATCCTTCAAACACCAAACACTTGTGAATCTTACACTCTCTGTCTTCAAAGACACTCAGTCGGGAGATGAGCCCATCCTTCATCAGATAGTGAGCAAACTTCTCCAGCTTAGCTCGTTTGTATACCTTTGTCTTCTTACCATGTGGACATCGCATCTGGAAATCTGTAAACAGTGAACCAATCAAATTACAGGAGAAAAAAGTAAACCAATGAAATTACAAAGTAAAAAAAGTAAACCAGTGAAATCACAAAAAAAGTAAACCAATGAAATCACAAAGTGAAAAAAGTAAACCAATGAAATTACAAAGTAAAAAAAGTAAACCAATGAAATCACAAAGTAAAAAAAGTAAACCAATGAAATCAAAAAGTAAAAAGTGAACCATTGAAATTACAAAGTAAAAAGTGAACCAATGAAATCAAAAAGTAAAAAGTGAACCAATGAAATCACAAAGTAAAAAGTGAACCAATGAAATCACAAAGTAAAAATCGTAAACCAATCAAATCACAAAGTAAAAAGTGAACCAATGAAATCACAAAGTAAAAAGTGAACCAATTTAATCACAAAATAAATGTGACAAAGAGATGCATGACAGAAATGAACTGAGTTTGATTTGGTCTAAAAAAAAATCATATGGTACCTCTGAGAGAAAGTTTGAGAGCATCAACCCAAGATGGTGGCATGTCCAGATACTTTTCAACTTCATGCTCCTCATCATCCTAAAAAAAGGAAACAGCTGGATTAAGTAATTGTCAAAAATCATGCATACTATTATGCATGTTATAATATGTGTGTCTGTAATATTTTTTTTTCAATTACGCAGTGATTTCTTCTTTTTTTTTTTTTCACTATAGATCCTATGCTGATTGGAATTATATGAACTAATAATATGCAGTGTTACTGATGTGAAACCACAAGACTGTTAAAGAATAGATTCACATTTTTTTTTAACAAAGATGATAGACTTTCTATAGATACTGTATCAAATTCTTCTATCATATGATAACACGCACACACACGCAATATCACTTCAACACACTCCCTGTTCACCATATTCAAAAGGGTTAAAAGTTAAGAAGCAAATTTAAAAAACCTATAAATACAAATACACATTCAACATTTCACAACTGAAGTAATGACAATCTTCACGGCTGATTCAATCGACATTCTGACTTACTAAATATTTCTTTCTCTATATAAAAGAGTAAGAATGAAACTTCACATAAAGAAAAACACAGATTTCACTCCAGATATCAGAATGAAAAACTTCACATACATGTAATAAAAAACCCAGGAGATTTCTCATCAGAAATTGGTTGTGTGTATCACTTGTTACAAGTATACCTTTTTTATAAAATAAATTAATCATAGTCATGGTAATTCTACATGTATGCACATATTTGTGACTTTTGTAAATAAATGTATATCTATGCAGTGTATGTGTACTTAAATCTTTAGATCTTCCTGGGTAAAAGAAACCCAACTTTTATGATAGAAATTTTTAAACAGGACAGAATGCTTGAAATTACCCTTACCTAAGACTACAGTATTTGAAATTTATTTTTAATTCTGAATCAATCAACGTATGAATGTACAAGCATAATGTTTAGCCAATATCCCCTCATTTTTTTATTCAAACACCAGAACAACTATTTTTAGTACAGAAAAATTGATTCTCCAGAGAGAATAAAAATTTGCACTTCACCTGCAAAAAAGAAATTTCAAACATCCATACATGGAGCAAAGTTAATTTACACCAATATATATTGTATAAAAGATATATTTTCTATCATGCATGAATATTAATTAAAATACTGCATACTCTGGCATAATATATATGCTGACAATTGTAAATTAAACCAATTCAAAATAAAACTATTATGTTATGTAATTTCAAATAAATTCATTTTAATTTTTACATATAAATGTACATGTATCTATTTTTAATCAAATTTTGTTTGAAAGATCATCAATGGTATATCAACTTAAGATTATGCCAAAGTATACATAGTTAGCGAGAAGCGCATGCAGGTTTATTTGCATAGAATTTGACCATAGCCATGGACGTGCGTGTGTTTTCCCGAGTTCGTCCACTGGTAGCTGTTCTCTGTAATGTCATAAACTGCCCAATTAAAAATCTGGTCAGATTTTAAAACATGTATATTTTGAACACAGTGCCTTCAGCTCTTTCTGAAATATTTATAGGGGAAGGGTGGGGGGTTGAGAGTGGAAGACAATAATCTATATAAAAAGAGGAAAAGGGGCAATACTTGTGTTGCAAGAATTCCACTTATAAATAAACAACCGATCATGGAATTTCAGTGTAGTAGTTTGGGTGCCTGTTTCACAAACAGGAGACCTGGGTTTCATTCTCAAACCCAGTGCTATGGCAAAACTAAGATGAATAATTGTTATTTAGTCCAACATTTCAAGTGAAAGTCACAAGTCTTTCAAATATGACCTTAAAAACAGAGGTCCCATGTCATATGGCTGCCATCCACACAATAAAAAAACCCTCACTGCTATAATGATTTAAAATGCCATGCAATGGTCACAATTTACCAGAAGTCAATGATATCAGCGTCTCTTCATGAGTGAAAAATCTCACACAAACCACCGTATAAATAAACACTTTATCATACACTGTACTCTGAGTTTCACTCTTTTAGGCATTATGATTTTTCAAATTGACAAAGATACATATGCAATCTTTATAAAGAAAGGCATATTTCAAAGAAATCAAGAGAAACAGCATAGAGAGGAGCAGAAGCCTAATGTATGCAGACTGCTATAGGGTAATCACATCTTCTGAATGACCTTGACATGCATGAAAATTCTGATTACTTTTAGAAAACAGAACATCAACAACGAAAACAAAAACTCACATTTCCATGCTCTACATGCTACATAAATCAACATCAACACATAAATAGAAATTGACAAGCACGTCAATGTCTGGATTATCTTAAATTACAAGATCACGTAATATTACTGTCACCTAGAAGTATTTTAAATCACATGCATTGTGCTTGACCTATTTTATGTAGTTTAGTTCGTTGAATTAACTATCCCATGCAAATTTAATAACTATGTTATTTACTGTTCATGACATATTCTATCTTATCATGAAACTGAGCATGCAATAATTTTGGTCAATTTTGATTACATCCTAATTTGGGTTTATTTACTGAATTGACAAAATACTTACAGTAGCAATAGACGAAGATGTGTATTTTCTCTACATGCATGGAAACATTTGCATATCATTGAAATAAACTTATTTAAACATTTTTTTGAATAACTGAAATCTTGGAATTAGAAATCTACATGCAAATATAAAATTTGAGCTCTTCTAAAACAGTCTAAAATAATAATGATACATAACATCAAAATTCTGGAAAATGTTTCAAAATAAATTCTACTCGCTACTGCTAAAATAATTTCTAAACTATTGTTAAGCTAAATGTGACAATTAACTAAATGGACAGATTTGACTTTCATATTCTTTTTGCCTACAGTATTTAAAGCAGTCTTAGTTTACCCTCTATCTACATGTACCTCACATAAAAATGATGACATTTTCATCATACTTATGAAATCATCAATTGTCATCCAGTGGAAGATACACTTTCATCATACCTCATCATCATCCATGTCATTCAAGTCATCATCTGCATCAGGCACCTTCAACAAGGGCTTGTCATTGTTTGGGAACATGTACTCCCAAACGGTGGGATCACCAAGGTCAAAACTCAAACCCTACAAAACAAAAGTTCTGCTGATTACTTTCATATAAACTCTACAATACAGAGAACTACATCTCAACATTCACTCAATTTAAGTCAGAGAATGAATGAATGATGTTTTAGGGTGCCAAAGACTGAAATTTGGTGGTCCCATATAAAACACCAATACAGTTTGCTCAACTGACCTTGACCCCTTCAGAGCAGTCTTGCATGTTGACCCAATAGTTGACATTGTTCCACACCGACTCAATTCCCAGGTAGTTACAACTGTCCATTGGATGAGAAAGTCCAGTAAACGGCTCAATGAAAAAGTTCTCTGGTACCTCCCTTTTTCCAGACAAAACCAACACCCAGGCATGAACACGCAAGCCATAGTAGGGGTCTGGTGGTGGCTTCTCCAGCTCCTGTCAACGAAAAATGATAGTACTGTCCTCTCAGACTGTTTTTCTAAACTATATCTGATATTTTATGAATTATCAAATATGAATAATGAATATCTATGTAAGACACAGCTGTGTGGTCAGTAATCATCAGATGTTTACTAAAGAAAATTTGTGCACATGAAAAGTTATAAGGGGTATCAAATTGATCATTGTAAAATGATAAATGATTGGAAAAATTTTATTGTTCAACAATCAAAAGCAAAGAAGTGGTACATGGAATATTGATTATAATTAATTGAAATTCACAATGGTTAATATGACATCATAGCTTACTGCACTTCGTAACATGCATACTAGTATGTATGAGGGCGAGTCAAAAAGTAACCAGCCTAACTTATTTCCGGTTGAATCCACCTCTTCTTTTTCGATGTAATTGCCCTCTAGTGTAATAGGCAGTTATATTAGTGTGAGTGCACAATTGATGTAATTAGTCAGTTGCCACTCGGATTTTCTGGGGAGACAACTCTCCAATGCTCATCACTCCCTACTTTGACTAGAAACTGCATATTATTTTGACATTTTGTGATGCCGTAAAACATATTTACAACAAACACACTGATAATGAATTTACGCCTATTGCAAAGTGATATTTATTCCCCTATAAGACTGAGACAACAAAAATCTTAACCAGTCGCAGTAGCTCAGTGGTTAGAGCCTTCGCTTCGTAACCGGGAGGTCATAAGTTCAAGCCCCACTCGTGCCATGGCCACGTCAAACCTAAGACAAAAAATAGGTAGTGATTGCTCCTTCTGCTACGACCCTGAGCGCTAAGCATAGGGCTAAATTTGTGGTACTTCACCTACAGCTTGTAACGTCTCAATATGAGTGAAAAATTCTTGACGGGACGTAAAACAAATAAACAATCAATCTTATTGGATATAACGAAGTTTGGTTATTATGAACTGCTTTTCATTGACCCTGGAGGTTTAACTATAACTGTGTTTCACTGTAGTCAAATTTCACCAACTACTAAAAAAAAATCATGGACAAATAATTCTTTTCATGTCATCATGTTGCCTACCTTAACAATGTCCCCCCAAAAATTGTAAATGATTGTTTGAAATTAGTACCTCAACTGTTTGCTATTCAATAATGATTGATCACTCTTTCATCACTGGTATCATGGGATAAAATAGATTACTATATATCAATATATTTTTATGAAAAATATTGCAATATTTCATGATATATAGTGTTATAAAATTGAATTGTTTTCTTCTTCGATTCATTTATCGTGCATAAAAAAATTCAGAGTTCTCATTTAAAGTGTATTTAGATTACCCATGTCCTATAAAATGAATCCATACAGTGCTTGTGGACAGCTGCTATCCATGAATTCCACAATTTCAGGATGTTACACCATGTTAACACTTTTAATTTCAAAGTAAAAATTGAGCACTGAAGTATCATATAGCATCAACAATCTACTTCTGTGTATCATATCAACTACCTCTATAATATGATACATTGATCAATGTATCAATGTATTGTAAACCTAAGTTATAACCAATTCATTTTATCTTCAAAAAATGTACACGAAAGAAACTTGAATTGAATCTGACTAATGACAACTATCGCACAGTGATTTTGTTGGTTCCCACAAGTGTATAATGTACACCAATGTACCGCTTTGTCCACTACTTGCCAGTGTACAATCTGGGAATACAACAATTTTATAGAAGTCTCTGCATTAAAAAATACTAAGTATGCATTATGAATATCTAAACTTTGTAATCTTATATTAAAATTACTCCATGTCGACCCTTTCACATTACTTTTGTACATATTAACTGTTAATTCTATATAATTTTTCAATATTATCCTGACCCACTGTCATTGCATCTAAATCATTTCTCCTTTGATGGGAGCATTGCCCTTCATTTAAAGATAATGGAAATGTTTCAATGATTCTAGATATATTGATATTGTAAAAAGTTTTAAACATATGCAGACAAACAAAAACAGAGACATATAGATGACACACAAATATTAGTAAAACCGCACTTGAGCCGACTCCTTATAAAGATGGAAGATTTAAATATATGTACAAGGAGAATCTGTAGTACACAGGAAATGATGTGTTCTCTGCAGTACGCAGGAAATGATCAGTTCTCTGCAGTACACAGGAAATAATCGGTTCTCTGCAGTACACAGGAAATGATCTGTTCTCTGTAGTACACAGGAAATAATCAGTTCTCTGCAGTACACAGGAAATGACCTGTTCTCTGCAGTACACAGGAAATTATCTGTTCTCTGCAGTACACAGGAAATGATCTGTTCTCTGCAGTACACAGGAAATAATCGGTTCTCTGCAGTACACAGGAAATGATCGGTTCTCTGCAGTACACAGGAAATAATCAGTTCTCTGCAGTACACAGGAAATGATCTGTTCTCTGCAGTACACAGGAAATAATCAGTTCTCTGCAGTACACAGGAAATAATCAGTTCTCTGCAGTACACAGGAAATGATCTGTTCTCTGCAGTACACAGGAAATAATCGGTTCTCTGCAGTACACAGGAAATGATCGGTTCTCTGCAGTACACAGGAAATAATCAGTTCTCTGCAGTACACAGGAAATGATCTGTTCTCTGCAGTACACAGGAAATAATCAGTTCTCTGCAGTACACAGGAAATAATCAGTTCTCTGCAGTACACAGGAAATGATCTGATCTCTGCAGTACGCAGGAAATGATGTTCTCTGTAGTATGCAGGAAATGATCTCTGATAAATAAAACATACTGCTATTCTCTCCTCCTCCTCTTTCCTCAGTTTTTCTTTCTCTGCTTGTTTTTCAGCCTCTCTCTTAGCTTCCTGTTTCAACTCAAACTTACTCCTCAAATCACGAGGAGGTTTTACATTGTATTTCTTCATTTCTTTTTTCTTAGCTTCTTCTTTCACCTACAAGAACAATAAAGAAATCTTGCTTTTTCAAATATCTTAAACAGCCTTGGGAAAAATAATTTTGTAATATTTCGCCTCTTTTTCTTTTCTTTTTTTGGTTAAAAATCAAACTATATAGTGCAACTTCTCTGAACTGGGTGTATACATTCATAAATACAGCAAACTTTACATAACGTCTGTATATATATTATCAATAATAATTCATTTGTCATTCTTGCATATATTATATATAGTATATATTGTGGAAATATGTTTTCCTTTCTGTGCTAAAGTGTGACAGACCCTGTGTTACATGAATTAGGCCAAAGAATAATTGTGTGGTACATGTACCTATTACATATATTTGATTTTCAGAAACAGGGTTAGACAGAGCAGGTGTGTGTATGTGTGTGTGGTGTGTGTGTGTGTGCATGTGTGTGTGTGTGTATATCTGTGTGTGTATGTGTCTGTGTGTATGTATGTATGTGTGTGCATGTATGTGTGTGCATGTATGTGTGTGTATGTGTGTGCATGTGTGTGGTGTGTGTGCATGTATGTGTGTGTGTTTGTGTGTGTATGTGCATGTCTGTGTGCATTTGCGTGTGCATGTGTCTGTGTTCATGTGTGTGTGTGTATGTGTGTGTATTTTTTGTGTATGTGTGTACATGTGTATGTATGTGTGTGTACATGTGTGTATTTTGTGTGTGTGTCTGTGTGTGTACATGTATGTGTGTGTGTTTATAACTGATCACTGGACTTCCTTATTCTTTTCGGTTTATATTACTTACTTTCCTGCTTTTACTAACCCAGGACATGCACTTTCACTGCTACCTTTGATGGATACAAACATTACAGCTCAGCTAGCTAAGAATATCATATTATTTCTAATATTGGAAATATATATACCAGTGTCATTATAACTTACATTTCATGTAATTAGGATATTCATAGTCATATTTAAAACATTTCTAACCATTCATTTTATTTCAGGTATTCATGAAATAGTCTAATAAAGATATAGCCCTTAGACTGACTGGTCCCCATTATCTGGTTACATTTACATAGTACCATATTCTGTATTTACGCTGAGGGACTTTCCCCAAATGTAGGCTAAATGATGTCACAAATCATTTTGATGTTGATTTAATGTTTACTTACACAAAAGTATTGTGGACAGGACTCAGTTTTATTATGTGTCAGTGTTCTATTCTATAGTTAAAACTATTGATGTTGAGGTATATAACTAAATGTTTAAAGATATGATGATAAAAAAGCAAAACTATAAGTACTATTTTGTTAGTTTGCAGCCATGTAAATAACAAGTGGGTTTTTTATTCAAAGAGGAATAACTATTATTACTACTCGGTTGATTTACAGCCAGCAACATAGTTACCAAAATTAAGGACGTGGAATTCAATTGGGGGTAGGGTGGGGGGCATTTTTTAAGGAAAACAAAAAATTGTTTAACTTGAAAATTCTCAATATGATATTCCTGGGCACAAATTAAATGAAAAATAATTAGAGATATAAGAGAAAAATACTCTCTTAAGAGCACCCATGAAATAACAAGGTGATTCCACCCTCAGGGTTCCAAATATGCAGTAAAACCCTCATCAAAGCCTCAGGATTTATCACTTTTTTGCAACTTCCAAGTGGAATTACCTGATATATCATGGCTACTCATTAGAAAGTCTTATATTTTTACCTCTTCTTTCTTCTTAAGGAGAGGGCAGATGTCTCTTGACTCATCTGCTAGGCATGTCTCCTTAGCTGCATATCCACTGATAACATAAGCATCATAACCAGCTCCAATGAGAAGAGAACACAGCAATGTACTGTACTCAAAGCAGTTTCCTTTCTGACGCCTTAACACAGTTGCTGGAGAAATCAACCTCTTTGGCTAAGAAAGAAAAATATAAAAATTATGAAGAATACAATATAAACCAGCAGTCTGAGTGTATTGTAGGCAATACAAAGTCTCCTATCGGTAGGATAACTCAGTCAAATGTAAATTAAGCATAATGAAACTCAAACTTGATCTGTAACTATTCATGAAAAAGCCAGTGTATATCAAATTTCAGTTGAATATCTTCATCCAATGTGGAGAAAAGTCCGCAAATCTGATTCTTGATTCAAGGGGCATAATTCTGTCAAAAGTAAGTCAAGCATAACAAAACTCAAACTTGATCTGTAACTATTGAAGATTAAGTCATATATACAATTTCAGTTAAATATCTTCATCCAATGTGGAGAAAAGTCCAGAAAACTTCAAGTGGAATCACAGACAGATGGACGGACAGACAGACTGAGGGTAAACTAATAGTCCCCTTTGGCAAAGCCGGTAGGAGACTAATAAATCAAACACGAATTTGAGATATGTCCACTGCTGGTAATAGTTCAGCATTGTCTCTTTTCTTTTGCTACTTTTTTTACGACATCAAGAAAATGGAGTTTTACCCTCCAATATCACTGCTCATCCAATCATCCATAAAAAATCCTGATAGCTTTTATTAATAAAATCATATTCTCTAGGTGTGACAATTATTTTTATAAACAAAGCATGTGAGTCATCATTCCTGATTTTGAAATTCTCTTTTCTTTGATTTGCATCTTATCTGACTTGTACCTCCACAGAGAAGTATATGAATATGCTACAACACTGGCCTAGTCCTTGAGTTTACATCTTAGATGTTGCAATCAAGTTTATGTAATTTCACTCTATGTCTAATTAGTACAGTTCGTTATAAGTGGATACTTTAAATGTCACTATTAATTAAACAGCAAATGTGCAGATTGAATTTAGAATTTAATATACCAGTGACTTCAATCTCTTGATAATAGAATATGCTGAAAACAATAGGAAATTTATTAGTATAAGCCTTTTGCTTTGGGATTTCTAGTTGTACTGTATTCCTCAGACACACTGAAATATAAAAGTATTTGTATGAATGTTATAAAATGTTTCATTCAGTCACTCACCAGTTCATATTCAGGTTTCAGAGGCTCGATATTTAAATAATCTGCAACAAACTCTGCAGCTCCATCCCAGTTGTACAGCTCCTTATATTCTAGCAGCGTTGGTCGAATAGTTGTACACACAAATTTCTGGAGAGAAAAATACCCTATACATTAAACTGTATGTAAGCTCTAGCAAGTTCTTCTGATAAGAAACCTTAATTACAACAGTCAATATTAACATGACACAATATAATTCAAATAATTCTACTCAGCTAGAAATGAAATATATAGAATATGAAAATACTTCAAAAGAAATATTTGTGTGTTATCAATACCTCAACTCCACATTCATTCACTGGATTCAGAGAGAGTGGTTTCCTGTCCCTGTACAACTGGACCATCTGTCTTCGGAAGTTTTCTGCATATTGAAGCACTAGATTCTCTTTTGGCAAGTTGTCCTTGTATGATGGTGAAAACTCGGCTTGATCAAATTCTTCCATTGGTGACCTTTATAAGGAAAAAATCAATCTAGGCAATAAACTATAAGTCTTTATAACTAGATATTTTGTCAGGCTATGCTGCTAGTAAAATTGCTATATAGACGAAATACATAATGCTCTTTAAGTTTGTAAAATATTCCTTATGTGCTAGTATTTTGAAATAAGACTGAAAGTGGTATAACCATTTAAGAAATAAATTTCATATCTAAAAATACATGAAGGTATGAACTGCAATGTTGGCATAAAGTAATGTAGTTCATACTCTCAAGTATCTTAGAAATGAAATTTATATTTTATATTCATTTCTGTCAGAATTCTCAGCTGTTGAAGTTGACATGTGATATTTATCAAGTATTTTTGTATACAAGCATTGCCTACAATACGAGTAAATGCCTTTCATTACAATTTGTCAAAATATCAAATACAAAACAATTGGAAATATAAATACATATGTAACATTGCAGATAATGTATGTCATAAACATATTAGTATCCACCAGGAATTGCATGAGAGCCAACACTGGGAATTTTACCATGGAACCAAAATCTGGATCAGATGACCTAAACAGTAACAGTATTCACCCACATACTTCATCATACTGAGACCGCAAAAACCGAAGCCCAGTGTGACAGCTGGCATGACACGATAAAGATCCCTCTCTGCTCAAAGGTCATAAGTGCTGAGCATAGGCCTAAATTCGCTGCTTATACAGTGCTAAATCATGGTCCCAAATATAAAATGTAATGGGAAATGAAGACTTATGTATATTTTCCCAAACAACATGCTCAATGTGGCTGCCTGGGCCTGCGCTGGGGCCCCTTTCCCTACCAGATGGCATGACTATGTTGGCTGAACGTTGGCAAATGGTTGGACTGTTGGTCAATGGTTGGTGTTGGTTAAAGTTGGTTAAACAACGTTGGCCCAACATCGAGCCAATGTAACACTTTCTTACTCTGGTTCTGAGGTTAGTTGGGAATGCAACACTGGCCCAACATTGGGTCATTGTTGTACAGAGTTTGTTGACAACACGATGTTGGCTCAACATCGCATCAATGTCTACATATTACTTACTCTGCTTCTGGGGTTAGTTGGGAATAAAACATTGAATGACAGTTAAGTTTGTGTTTGACCAATAAATGATCATCATATGTAAATCTGTGTTGTTGATGGTTTATACATAAACGTTTACATGGATGCAATATATCAAACCAATGCACAGATAAAGCATTAATTAATTATATCTACCAAAAATGTTGATTTTGGCCACCGAGATCAAACGCTATCCATGCAGCAAATATATTCCCATTTATTTCACAACCACATGCTTAACACGATTAATCAAGTTTTTTTTTCTAACAGCGTACATATATAAATAAAAGACAACAAAAGACGAACGCCTTATAAATCTAAACTGTAAACGTACGTTTGAACATAAAGCACTTACGGTTCATACGAAGGTGGATGCACTACAATCTTTGCTAGTTCAGCTTTCAACGCTTCGGCATCTTCAGTAAGATCTTCTCCTTCTTCTTTTTCAGTTTCATCTTCCTCTTTAATGACGTCGTCGTTCTCATTTTCGGCAACTTCACCCTCGTTAAGATCTGAGGAATCCATGTTTTCGTGTTGCCTTAGCACATCTGTTTCATATAAGTACGCCACTTAGCAACGAAATAAACCTTAAAATAAAAGGCTCTAATATCATAATAAATGCTCTCAATCTATCTTGTATATCGTATACGATATCTTTACATTAAGATTTGAATAATGTTTTTTTTCAAATTTGAAACTCTTAACATTTTTATTTACATATATATTCATCCGCAAAATCGTTTGAAAAATCGATAGGTCGTTCATAGAAAATTCGTTCATATTTTTCTTGTGTCAAATTGTTGGATGGTGAACATTGTCGTCTTTTCAAGTGTGCATTCCAAGTGAAAGTCGGTAATTTTACGTTTTTACAAGTTTCAAGTTTATTGGAAAATTTAAATACATTAAAATACAAAACGCATTGAAATGATATAAAAAGCTTTTAAAGTTCAATATTCGAATATTTTGTACATTTGTTGCCTAACACATTTAGTGCATATTTCATACCTAACCCTATATCCTGCTGAATTCTTTGCGTTATAGAGAACTGCATTTTGAAGGGTAACGATTTTTAAAATAATTTTTTAAAATAAAAATGCTGCAATATTTTTACCATTCAGTTCTATTTCATCTAAAACATTATTTGTATTGATATCTTTTCAATTCACGTCACTTTTCAAATACAAATAGTACATTCTTAGAATTAATTCAAATGTTGTAAATTCGTGAAGTTGGTTGATCTATTTTCACAAACAGAACATCAATTCTATCGATAAGCCGAAATTTTGTTTAAAAATTTTGCTGCTCGGCCAATAATTCAAAAATTTAATCTATACCCCGTTTTTGATTTAAACAATATTTAAGTATTTTAAGTGAATGGGATTGGGCGGCAGGCACAGCCTGTTTCAGCCCTCTCCATATGTCAAAGTCAGACTAGAAGTGGAAACACACACATAAAAACAACCTATTTCAACCCTTTTTACGTTTCATTTTAAATTTTAAGGCAAACCATAGCAACTTAGGAAATAGAGAATTTTGGATTTGCTGTTTGTCTTTACATGATACGTCATCGTTTTATTTGGACATTATCAGCTCACTTTTACGATGTTAGATTGTCAGTAAGGCTGTCACGTGTACACGTGTAACCGGTAACGTTTCGTGTTTGGGCTGTAAACGTTTACAAAATCCCTAAACGTTTAAACGATGTCTTATATATGTGGCACAAATCTTGCAGGGTTCAAATTACAATCTAAATTATTTGAATAATTATTTCAAGTGAATAAACTTATTACACAAATTGCGAGGGGAAGTAATGAATTTATAGTTTGACTATAGTCTATAGGAACGGTGAACAATTTTTTCCCGTCATACTTAATTAGTAAACTGAAAGGGTCTCAGAATCTCTTACTATATGTTTCTGGCTTGTATTGCATTACTGTGCTGCTCTTTGATCATCTTGCAAAATGTGCTTTATTGTTTTTAATAAACATTTATTAACGGTTTTGACGGCAATTATAGCCCCCCCCCCTTCCAGAAAATTCCTAATAAGATATCTAAATGTATGGATACAAATCTGGAAAAATGTTCAAATTTAAAATCTGTATGAATATTTACGTGTCACTTGCATGGCATCTTTGGCATGTGTCATTTTTTTTTCATTGAAGAAAGTTGCTGAATGAAATTAAGTGAATGGATGAGATTCAATACGTCATAAAATTGTCGATTGCTTTCAAACAGGTATTCTTAAACTTTATTTGTATTATCATCTGTCGCAAGACTCGCAACTCTCAAAATTAGAATGGCCGAAAAACAGAAACGTTCTGGTGTATGGAATTATTTTACGGAGTTGGAAGTAGCGGGAAAAAAAAAGTGAAATGCAATTTATGTGCTACGGAGCTTACTTATGCCGGAGGGAGTACAGGGACAGTGACCAATCACATCAAGTTCAAACACAAGTCTACAAGTATTGATGCATCTGATAAAAGTCACAAGCCGGGGTCTTCCGCAACATTGACGCAAACAGCAATTACAGCTTATAGAACGCCGGTATTTTCAAGAGAAAAATATCAAAAGTGTACCCAGAAATTAGCACTGATGTGCGCGCGTGATTTACGACCACTAAGTATTGTTAGTGGCGAGGGATTCCAAGATTTCTGTAATGAACTCAATCCGCATTATAAAATCCCTGTAAAAGCAACTATTTCAAACTACGTATCTTTACTATATGACGAGGAGGTACAGAAACTGAAAGAAATTTAAAAAACGTGTCTGCCGTAGCGCTGACATCAGATCACTGGACAAGCCTTGCCACTGAGGCATACATTACAGAAACTGCCCATTTTATTGATAATGACTGGAACTTTCAAAATACAGTTTTGGCCACCAGAAAAGTCACCGACAGACATACCGGTGAGAACACAGCTAACGAAATAAAAGCAATAACACAGGAATTTGGTATTACTGACGAGAAAGTTATAGGAATCGTTACTGATAACGCTTCCAACATGGTCTCGTGTGTTGAGCACCTGAAATGGAAACACATTCGTTGTTTTGCGCACACTTTACAAAACTTTCGATTAGAGGTGCGTTTGATTCTGTAAATTCTGTTTCGCGAACAATAGGGGCGGCAAAAAAATTAGTTGCACACTTCAGAAAATCAGTGCTAGCTACAAATGAACTACATACAAGACAAAAACAGATGAATCTGCCTGAAAACAATTTAATCATTGATGTGGCCACTCGGTGGAACAGCACGTTCGACATGTTTGAGAAACTCAAACAACAAAGGCTGGCTATTTATGCCGTGCTTCACGATGCTAGTATAACAAAACCCAATGATGCGCGTACATTAGATCTGAATGACGATCACTGGCGAGTACTTGAAGGCATGATACCTGTTCTGAAGCCTTTGTACATGGCTACTCGTGTCATGTGCAGCGAGGAGTATCCGACCGTCAGTGGCGTCTACCCAATTTTATATAGCTTAGTAAATCACCATCTTACTTCAAACGACAGTGACTGTGTTGCAGTCGCAACATTCAAACAGAAGGTGCAAACCGATTTGCGCAAAAGGTTCAATATGGACAAACCAGAAATGTGTCAGAGTATTCCAATGCTGTGCACATTCTTGGATCCGCGTTACCACTTGCTTCCGTTCCTCAATGACGAGCAACGCAATGTTGTTCGAGATACGATAAATAAAATCTTAAAACAAAAAGACGATGGACAGAATATTGATGCATGTAGTGTTAATAACGAAAACAAAACACAAGAAGCAGACATCAAGGAAGGCGAGAATGAGCCCGAATGCAAGAGAAGTAAACTTTCTCAGGATGATATATCCTTCCTGTTAGGATCATATTTTGACACCGGAGATTGCAAAATAATTACCCCTTCCACTTCAGATGAAGAGATCGAATTATATCTATCTGAAAAAAGTGCGCCGACAAATACCAACCCATTCACTTGGTGGAAAACCAGTCGTATTAATTTTCCAAAATTAGCAAGTCTCGCAAAGGATTTGCTATGCACACCGGCAACGTCCGTTGCCTCTGAGCGCGTCTTTTCCACAGCGGGTGGAACTGTTACAAAACTGCGCTCCTCCCTTGACGCTGAGAACGTGGACAAACTGATCTTTTTGAACAAAAGATTAAAACATAAAGTGAATTGCGCTGCTCCGCCTGCACCGGCTGCACGAGAAGTCCATGTTAAAACCGAACCGACGGAAGAAGCCGCGGTACCAGCTCTGCCCTCTCTGGACAATCTAATGTGAAATCACTGAAATGAAAATTTGAAAAATGAAGTTTATTGTGAATTTGTGATCTGTATTGTGCAAATGTTGTACAGTGTGAATAAAATTGAATTCAATTTAAATGCTATCCGGATATTTATGTTCGTGTATTTTATTCTTTCTTATATTTATACTCCGGAACGTCCGGTGACAATCTCTGCATCGTCCATAGAACGATGAAAACTGAAACACAAACATAATGGTCATTAATGGGTCTTAAAATTCTGTGCGTATTTTATTTTATTAAATTATACAACACTTCGTTTAAACGGTAACGTTTCGTTTACAATGCTTCGTTTAAACGTTTACAAAATTTTGTAAACGTGACAGCCTTAATTGTAAGAAGTAGTATAGTACTCTGTCTCTATTGATGAAAGACACACACCATGTACATATATATTGCATTATAAATACATTCAACAGAATTTTGTCCTTATCAACGTTCTACGGTCAGTTCAGTTGACGCTGTTGTAAATATAAACATTGAAGGGTTGTACTGTTGGTAATGGGGGACGGTCGCCGGCTTTGTAGAAAAAGAAACTATATACCATGCTGGCATCTTTCATATAAATGTACCCTCAATAATGACAACAAAATGTTTAACCTTAGATAGGCGTTCAAACCATCCGGACTAACATGTCAGTGTATTCAGAAAGGATGAATTAAAATAAATGGGAGGAAGGTGGTCTTTTTTTTTTTCTCATAGCGTGTATGAGAAATTATTGTTTAAGGTAGAATAATTCCTTATCAATAATATGTATAAAACATGTGAATAAAATATTTTAAGAACTATTTCAATATAAGTCATAATTATTGCTATTAATACGCTTCATTTTTATTTATATCATTAATCAGTAATTCTTTATTTACGTTTTTGCAAGAAGTGTGTAAGATACAAAAGCAATAATTTGTGAGTTTTCGGGTAAAGAAAGCAATTTTGGGATATACCGTATAGGGGTTTTTTTTAGCGGGTGTAAAGTTTGTCGATTTGCCTGGTCACCAGTATGCCAATAATTTTGGCGGATACAGATTTTCTAAACATTTCGTACAGTACCCGATTTGTACCTCCTTAATAGGAAAGTGTCCCATGCACCTAAAATATGTAAAGAAACACTATACAAAAAATTATAATGGTTTTTTATATCAAAAAAGTTCAGATCTGGAGAAACCCTGCTATCATCAGTAGTGTTTTAATGTGGCATCAGTTTTTGTTAAATGTAGACAGGGGAAGTTCATCTTCAAGATGTGTTTTCAGTATTTTTCATTTCCTGCCTCACTAAAGCCACTGCGAATGATTGAAGTTACCTTTCTTGCATTCAGCACAAATTTTGCGATTAAAATTTTAGCGGACTACTATCAAACCGCTAAAATAAGCCAAAGTTAGCACCCCGCTAAAAATACCCGCTATACGGTGTCTGTTTTTGCAGTTCATTGAAACTGAAAATGTTTGCTTCATTTGCATACCATGGCACGTCAACATTTCATAAATCACTCCAGCTTTCTATATAAACAACTCGAATAAAAAACCTATGTAAAGCTCCTGATGACGATTTTGTAAACAAAATGTTTAAAAAGATTACTTTGGTGTGTTCTTATAGTTATGAAATATATTTCAATGTGTTGGTACTCTGGGTATGCATTCAAAATGAACATACTGAATTAATAGTTCAATTAAACCAAGTGCGGAATTTAAAAAGAAAATCTATATTGTGTGGACCTCTCATCTAGCAGATTGTATGGGTCCAAGATATATGAGCGACAGTGATATTTTAATTTTGCCGTTTGAGCGAGAAAAAAATAAGCAACAGAGTAAAGGATAGTATTCATTTGTCTGTGATTTTCATTCATCGACATTTTGATTGATATTCTCTTAAATAATATTTAATTGTTTCTTTTGGGGGAAAAAGTCAAAGTAAAGGTTCACAAATGAGAAGAAATAAAACGCCCTATCATACAAACACAAAAATCTCGAGTTTTTACGCTATTTTTGAACTCTGTTCAAAGTGTAAATATTTTTTATCTCGCACTAGCTTATATAGTTCATAATCAACAATTGAGAATAAAGGACATCTATCAATTTTATTTTATTGATTGATTATTTATTGCTTTCCGCCACACGCAACAATTTTTCAGTTATCTGGTGGCGTCCAGGTTTTGTTGGTGGAGGAGAGAACCCAGATACAATGTACCTGCGAAGAGACCACCGACCTTCCGCAAGTAAACTGGCAAACTTGCTCACATAACGCCGCGACCGAGAATTTTATTTGAAGGTTTCCAGTACGGATATGGTGTTTTAAAAAAATCAGGAGAACTTTCCTGGAGATGAAAACTCAGCAGAAGAGCGACCATTACGTCATATTCTCAGAGTAAAGACGTCTACATGCCGCCGGCAAGGCTCAGTGTCAAGCTTATACAGTGTACGAATTAATATAAACTTATGGGAGCAAAAGATACGGAAGTGCCCCCAAAAACAGTTTACAGAAGGAAGAGAAAATCCTATTTTATTCTGACAAAAAGGAAATAAATAAATAAAAAAATGAACATTGAAACAAAGAAGTAGGAAAATTTCCTTCTACGATGAGTAAATGATACCGAATATAAGAACTGTCATTTCCGACATGCGTGTCGAATCTATATACAATGCCTCTGAGAGGTTCCCGATATATTTATAGGGGCCTGGATCCCGAGATATTTATAGGGGCCAGGTGAGGAGATTCTTGTTTCAGGTTTCATGATTTTTTTTTTCGATATCCATTGAAGTTTATATATCGCAGGCTTAATTATTTTAAATCTCACTGAAATAAGTTATTTACTCGCAATTTTTGGAAATTTTAGGCGCAGTGAACCATGATGGCTAATACTTACTGGTGCTGCATTTCCAAGTAGATCAATTTTCTTGTAATCTTTATATAATTTACTTATATTTCAAAAGTAAACATGTCAAAAGGTTTACATGCATGTAAACAGCAAAAGCTGTCAGCACACAGGTATGGGCCACCACATATAGTAAGTAACATGGCTATTAAATTTTCTAGATCGACATCTATAGGTGTATAGCTGTTGCGAAGTGGTTAGCATTGACGAAGACACGTCTGTTCGTTATAGTGGTTTATTTGAACTGCCCGTTGTTATCTATAATTCTTCCCCGGTTATTGCATAGATCAAAGGAATGCCGAGATCATTATTCTGCGCTACACCTTCATACGTAATAACTGATTATGAGAAAATTGATACACTCCTCACTTCCATTTCGTATTTTACTAATACAACAATATAATAAAGTCGATAAGTGGTGATGCAATTTTATAATCATGAAAAATAAACAATATATGTTGCAAAACAAATTTATGAGTGGTTGAAGAATATTTCTCATTCATAAATTATCATTATTATAATTCCACATTTATATAGCGCTTTATCTAATTAAGACAAAGCGCTTTTCATGTAAGACAATAAAACAAAGAACAAAATATACATAAAAAGGGACATAACATAATACTAAACTGACTTTAAAGATGAAACTTAGAGTAGGCAAAACTATATAAATTATTGTATAAGTTAGTTTTTTTTTAATAAATCAAAACAACTGCTTATATATATATATATATATATATATATATATATATATATATATACCAAATTGCAGATAAAAGGTATGGTTTAAGTTTATTTTTAAGAACTGCAAAAGAAATTAGTCGTCTGCATTCCGAGATCGATACATATGAAATGGTAACTATAACGAACAGTGATCAACCTCATAATGCCTATAAAAAACACAAAATTAAGAGTTCGTCGCCTGAGAACCATAGTGTTCTATGTGCCAATTTTGGAAAAAATGAGTTCTATATATCGTTGTAAACCTTAGAATCAGCTCTATAATATTACATAACTCTCTATAGTCAAGCAATGCTGATATTAGAGACATGGGCAGTTCTTTTCTGTTCTATCTCCTTAACTCATAAATTGGTGAAAACCATATTGTTCTATGTCCATGGACCAATGACAATGCACCATTACAGCATGTGACCATGTGTTTTCAATGAAAATGAAAGAGAGCAAGGATGGGTCAGTATAATGCAATTAAGTTAGGTTTATATTTCATAATTTTTAACAAAGCTTCGAACTACAAGTGAGATAATAGTTTAAAGTATTAATTTATATTTACATGATGTTTGAAAGATGCAGTAAAAACAACTGATAAACCTTCAAACTTCTAAATGGAGATAGAACATTATGTCAATAAGCTTTGGAAATTTATCAGTGGATTTAGAACAATATGTCTTTAATACATGTATATGTAAAAGATCTCTTAGCACTGTATTGTATCAATTTTTATAGCACCCCCCTTTTTTTCCTCTCTAATAGCTAACATCTGCAATAGGAGTATGTTTTAGTAACTCTGTACATTTTTCTGTCGTAGACTCAAATTAACGGAACTCCCGGACAACATAGTGGTCTCCATACTAAAGTTTCTGGATTTACAGTTTTTGCTTCAAGTTGTTAATAGAACGTGCAAAAGACTCAATTTTGTTATTGAGGAAAATTCCATACTGTGGCGATTTTTCGATTTTGACTCCGAACTTCAGGTGAAATCTTGTGATATCAAAAGAGTACTGCAGCATTCAAGCTGTTTCAGAAGGTTTTTACTACCACACTCTCATTTCGAAATCCCTATTCCTGATAATTTCATTGAGAATTCATTGCAGAGATGTAGGTACCTTTATTGGCTGGACCTATCCGACAGTCCAATCTCATCACTGCACTTTCTTCAAAATACTCCAGCACTAGAGGTGCTGGACCTTACAGGCTGCAAATTTCTCAACGACAGTGAATTTAGAGAAATTCATCACTGTGTTAATCTCGACCACATTTACTTATCATTTACAAATATAACACCGGGGACTTTTGTGGATATTGCATCAAAACAGAACCTTATTACATTGGACGGGTGTGGCATTGAGTTGAATGTTGCACAGTGTGTGAAAATTCTAAAGGGAAATTGCAGAAACCTTCAGTATTTTTCGTTATCTTTAGCTTCATCTGTCGATTCCGTAGTGTTTGAACATGAGATCGTAACACTATTTGGTGATTGTCAATTTAACATCTTCACAAAATGAACGTGGAAGAAGCTTTGATGTTGCTTGACCGCTTATGCGAAAACGACTCTGCAAACAATACCTATGAAGTTGATCCAGTCATTACTTTGAATGCTGATGAAGCACTTCCTTGTAAAAGTCAGATCAAACCTTTAATCGATCCTGTCCAAGACTTGCATTCTGATCATTTCATTTCCAATACAATCGACAGCAATAACAATTCTTTCATCATAGATGAACCGGAAAAATTATTTGAAAGTCTTGAAGATGAAAACTCTATTGAAGACCCCAACGACCCAGACTACAACATCAACAATGAAACAGGTGATTCATCAGATGGTGAAACCATTGTAGATGCTACTGACGACGTGACGACAGGCAGTGAAAATCCTCTTCCGGAAAATGCACAAGAAATAGACCAAACTGGGCATGATAACGCACAAAGTGATTCTCAAAATGTTCATGCTGATAACGACAAAGTAGATAATGCCAATACAGCCGAAAGAAGAAGCAGAAAGCCAACACGAAATGAAGACCAGTGGAGAAAGAACATAAGGAAAAGACAACGTCAGGCAGGTGAGCAGTATGAGGACTCAGAGGGAAACGTACAACGAAAAAGGGAGATAAAAAACAAGAAGGATTGTGATGGAAAATGTAAATTTCGATGTAGCTTAAATGTCAAAGCTGATGAAAGAAAAGCTATCTTTTCGGAGTTTTGGAGCCTATCAGATGATGGAAAACAGACTTTCTATGCAAAGACAACTGAACGAGCGGTAAAGGAACGGGTGCGGACTACAGCTTCTAAATCGAGAAGAAAGTACTCTTATAAATATTTCTTCATAAAGGATGAGGCAAATGTTCGAGTTTGCAAAGAATTTTACTTGAGTACCATTGATATCAGTCAGCGCAGGATAGAATGGTTCCATGACAAAGCAGCTGGAAATGAATTTACGGACAAGAGGGGTAAACACACAAGACCTCGAACAGCAGAAAATGCAAAAGCCTTTGTGAGGGAACATATCGAGTCTTTCCCAAGGATGCCTTCGCATTACTGTAGGGCATCTTCATCAAAAGAATATCTTGCTGCAGATCTGAACCTCACAAAGATGTACAATCTGTATGTCGAGAAGTGCACTGAAAATAGCGTGACACCTGTGAAGTCTCACTTTTATCGCAATGTCTTTAACACAGAGTTTAACATAGGATTCCATGTTCCAAAGAAGGATAGGTGCGATCAATGCATGGAGTATGAGGCTCAGACAGATGCAAACAGAGTCACTAGAGCACTTCAAGAAAAATTTGATGGCCATCAGAAAGATAAGACTGAGACACGAGAAGAAAGGGAAAAGGATAGACAATCCAAAAGCAGAACAGAGGCTATTATTTGTTTCGATTTGCAGAACGTCATAACATGTCCAAGGGCAAATGTATCTAGTTTTTTCTACAAAAGAAAATTAAACATATACAACTTGACTGCACATTGTTCCCTTGACAAAAAAGCATATAATGCTCTATGGGCATAGTGTATTGCAGGCAGGGGAGCAAATGAGATAGCAAGTGCCCTTCAAGTCATTCTAAGTAGTATCGTGAAGGACCACCCAACGTTGGACTATTTCATTCTTTGGTCAGATTCCTGCGTACCTCAAAATCGCAATTCTGTCATGTCTCTTTTTCTGAAAACTTTTATGATGCAGATTCCCTCTGTAAAACAGATAACCCAGAAGTATTGTACCCCAGGCCACTCCTCCATACAGGAGGTGGACAACATACACAGCCATCTAGAGAAGGGCTTAAGGTTATCAGAAATCTACAGTCCTGTCAGTTTGATACGTGTGATGAGAAACATCAGGCCTAAGCAGTCAAAAGTCATACAATTACAGAAAACATATTTCTACAACTTCCAGAGCGTTTCAAAAGCAATGAAATTTTGTGGAGTGCCATATTCGAAGGTTAAGCAGCTTGCATATGTGTCTGAGAAGCCATTCCATGTAAAATTCAAGACATCGTTTCCAGACTTGGAATTCACGGAAGTGTCAATCAGAGGACAAGCTACGAGAAATAAGGAGCCATGTCCTAATGTACTTCTTCCCATGCCAAAGAATATTACAAAGTCTCCAGCACTTTCCAACGAGATGAAAACAGACTTCCGATCGATGTTGAAATTCATGCCCCTTCAGGATCGTGAATTCTTTGAAATTTTTTGTCATTTGAAAAAGAAATAAAACTGAGAAATGTGCAAAGTAAATTGAACGGAAAACTGTTGAAAAAGAAAGCGGAAATGTTTGGTGATGTTTTTTTTATATTTCTGTATGGTTACAGTTTTAAATTGTTGAGAAGTTCATGTTTCGTATTGTTCAAATAGAGTAAAACAACTCAGTGTTTTGATATTTTCGTATTAAAAGTTGCTAAATGTTTGCTTTGATTTTGTTCTGGAAAATCCACCGCAAATCGCTAATAGAATTTGTATAACATTTGGTTAGCATTGCCATATTTCATTATTACACTATACATGTGAATGAAAATTTTATGATTCTGATAATTCCAAATACTTTCCCAAAACGTGTAATTAATATTGATTTGAAATACATCTATATGATAAGAAAGGTTACTTTATAAAAAAAAAACAAAAAAAAAACACCAACGGTTGTATCTCCAGTGATAAATTTTATTATATAAATTTTATAGAACCATTATGTGCTATTTCGAAACCCAAAATAGATCTCATCAAAAATGCAAAAAATGAATGCAGTAATGTTCTAATTCCAAATGAAAGGCTCTGAATTTTGTGGTTCTAGAGTATGTGTAATTAGTTAAGGTGTAAATTGGCTAAATATACACCTATTTAATCATTATCGTGAATAGTTTGGGTCTCTAGATCACTATGGTAAGAAATTGTAGGCTTTCAAACTTTGAGGTCAATTTTCTCATAATTAGATTTTTGGTGATAGAACAGAATGGTTCTCAGGCGACGAGTTGGCAAACACAGATCCCTGGATATACCAGTTGTGGGATCGGGTGTATAAACACCATATGCAGGTGATAATAGAATATTGCTACATAGATAAAGGAAGTTGACGATGGAGAAATTGAAATCATCCCGTTTGTCCTAAAGTTGAGTTGTTAGCTTGCCGCCAGCATCTATTTTCAATAAAATATCTAAGTATGAAGCAGATGTGGAAGACTCTGTGTTGTCTCATTTCAAGTTCACTGGGATATATTGAATCGACATATGAATGCAAATGAAGGGCAAAAAAGTCGTCGTTATTTCTAAATGTCGAATTGAAGACCACAACATAAGATTATTTTCTTCTCATGTAGAAGCCTGTGAATGAATTCTGCTTCATAAGAATATAAAAACAGGTCAGCTAAAAAAGGAGCACAATTCGTGCCCATAGGAATTTTAACACACTGTTGGGAGACCTGATCACTGAAGAATACGAAGATATTGTCAATGAGGAACTCTAGCATCCTTTCAATATCAACTTCAGAGTACTTGTGCATGAAGGAGTCAGAGTGGTGTTGAGCAAAATAATTTTTGGACGACTGATCACTAGATATGAATATTTCCTTTTACCATTTTTTTTGTTTGAAGAAGCAACTGGCTATGATGGCAAAAAGTCGTATTTAATTTATCGTGAGGTGCGTTGCTTTGTAAGTGTTGTAAAGTCATATATTTTAATGTTGTTGATTTGAGCAAAGTTTTGTGATTTCAAATTCACTAAAAGTTCTTTAGAATTTTTAAGAATCCGCAATTTATCCACACCACTTCTGGCATACAGGGTGTTTCATAATATATGTCCCCATTAAAATACCTGTAAAATCTTTAATTTTTATCATATTTTAAAAATTAAAACTTTGTTTTTGAGAAGAAAGAAATTAATTTTACATATGAGGTCATAATGAAACGTTGAAATTTCAATATGTCTGTCCAAAGAACAATGTACTGAAGTGTTGTAGTGTAATTTTGAATGTAATTCACCAATAACAGTAATAAGGACGATGCAAAGAAAATATCTAAATCAGGAAAAACGTCAGGAAAAAAACAAAACAGATTTAGCCTTATTGATGTGTGTGAGGGGGGGGGGGGGGGGGGGGCAAAAAAAAAAACCCAACCAAAAACTTCGGTCATTTGCGCTGCAGTGATACGGAATTTCAGAGATCGCATCGAACTTGTCTTATCACAAAGAGAACGTTATATAGAACATGTGTTGTAAAACAAATCATTTTTTTAAATATGGCTCAATTTAAAGAAATGTCACAGAAAAACTATAAATGTTTGAAAAAAAAGTTGTTAAACTCATATTTTCTAAATTTGTTCAAACCATTTGAATTAATTAATCTTATATATATATTTTTTATACCAATCTGTAAGATATAATGAAACACCCTGTATGTAGTGGCACAGTACGTTTGAAGTTTCTTCTTCACAGCAGTTAATATTTTCATGAGGAATATATACTGGACCCAGCAATACATCTTTATTTGTAAGGGTTTTTTGTGGAGTGTGGGAATCTAGTATAGGTAAGGCAACTCATAATCTTCCTCTACCTTGACTGGGATATTAAATGTGTTGGGTTGTTTCTAAATACGGCATCCGGTGACTGTTGCTAGACTGTGTTGAGAAAATTTTCAAAATTATTCATTCGTACTTTATTTCCTCCCAAAGGAGATTTGCATAGTATATACAATAGAAGAAACTATATACAACATAATACAGAAGGTAGGACGTAGAGGGAAGAAATAGGAGATAATACATGAATATGTTGTAGGTAAAATTTTACCACAGGTGCCTGATTATGGAGAAAAAATATAACTTAATATCTGTGTCCGTGCTCGCACAACACGTACACTTATTTGCTCATACACACATATATGTACACTCATATATACAAACAACATACACACATACATGCTTACATACACATAAATGCATGCCTACACATTAGGTATGTATACATAACTAGTTAACTTGCTGTAAGGCACGGTATGAGATAAACTACAGGTACTCTGAGAAGTTACATTGTTTTATTATTGTTCATTTATGGTTGTAATGAATATAAAAATGAATGAATGTGTTGGGTTGTTTCTAAATACGGCATCCGGTGACTTGCTAGACTGTGTTGTGAAAATTTTCAAAATTATTAGAGGGGCCTCCGTAGCCGAGTGGTTAGAGCATTGTGCTCATAATCACAAGGCCTCTCATCTCTAGTCGGCGCGGGTTCGATTCTCGCTTACGCCGATATATGCGAGAAAGTTTGCCAATTTACTTTCGAAAGGTCGGTGGTCTCTTCCCGGGTACATTGTATCTGGGTTCTCTCCTCCACCTTCAAAAACTCGACGCCACCAGATAACGGAAAAATTGTTGAGTATGGTGGAAAACAAGAAACAAACAAACAATCTAAATTAGATGGGAATGGAATATTCACACTACTTAAGTTATGCCCCCCCCCTCCAAAAATTAATAAAATGAAGGGGGGGGGGGTCATATTAACACTTTTTGTTGCTGCAAAATTTAGAAAGTTGATCGACACTAAGGTTCCCACGGTACGAGATCGCGAGACCTATCTGGGTCACATCCTTTAAAATTACCATATAAAATAGAAAATACTAAATACATTGACCCTACTGCAAGTTGGACTCCCTCCTAAGAAAAATAACATGCCAGGGGGTAAAAAAAAATATCCATGTATCAATTTTGGCAACTCCACCGGGAGCAGGTCCTTTGAATTTAACGCTGTATGTATTTTGTTAGATCAATAGGCTTAGATGAACACACATTATAAAACTGCAGTGTGCAAGGTCGAACTACATAGCCCATACCCCCTCGCATATCATATAAAGGTAAGTAGGTCTGCAATATGTGTTCAGTAGTCGTGTATAATGTATTTCTCACACATATCAAGTATACTGAAGTAAATTGATTTCATCAAATTCATGACGTTTCACTCCTGCGACATACGTACGGTATAGATTGTGTTTACATCTGCCGCAGTGCGCGTTGTCGCATTGCAGGTGTGAGTTGGCCAATGAAAACGTGCGTTACACAGAAATCGAAGATACCGGTTTATTTCCTTCCCGCGACTTTGATCTTAGTAAGTGAAAATAGTTCCAGTATTTCATTAGGACTTTTGAATTGAATTTGGAAGGAACATTAGAGGCATTTGACTTTTGTTTCATTATTGTTAAAATTCGTTTTTCAGATATATTGTTTCTTGTTGTTATCCTCTTTACGGGAAGGAAATTATCTGCGTGTAGGGATACACCATCAATTGAGCTCATCATCTGCACGACGATTGTCGGGTTGCCGCTTAAATTTCTACTGTATCCGCTATGGTAAGTTGTGAATTGTAGCCATCGAGCCACCATATAATTAATATAATAATGGAAGAGACTTGTATATTGAGTGCTGCAAGTATTTTTTGGATTTTCATAGTTGACACTGAACAACCGGCTATGAAATGTTTACATTCATGGTGACTTCAGTTGTCCGTGGAGAGCTAACTTGTTTCGTCTGTTAAATTAATTAAGATTTTTACTATATGACAGACAAGAACATTACAAACAGTGTATGTTAGTAGTGAACATCAATTTAAATAAATTGCGAATTGATACATCAGCATGACAAGTGGTAGGCCAACGAATACGAGTTCAACAGTTACAGTTGAGCTTTCCCCAAAATCAAATTGATATAACAATCTCTAATCAACATGTTCATTGTATTTAATGTTATACGATTACTTAACGTTGTAATTATTTCAATACTTGCCATTTTAGAGCGATTGCTTAATGTTGTTTAATACTGTTTTTGGGGATAGTGGTTTTGGCATTATTGGATGCTTCTTGGATTGACTAAGGGGGAACCAGAGTGAATTCACAAAAACTAGGTAGTAAAATTTTAATTTTTAGCAAAAATCTACCATGTATGATTAATCTTGTATGAAAACATGTTAAAACAATTATATTTGTATATATATTTAGACATATTTTATTAACATACACACAACATTATATTTGTACTTTCAATAATTTGTTCAAGACATTTGACATATCAACATATCTGAAGTGTCATGAGTATTATGATCATGTGCATTATTTCTTATTTGATAAGGAATGAAAAAGAAAATTAGTATCTTTTTGTTTATTGCATGATTCATAATCTGTGTCATCTGTTTTTTCTTCCTGGTCTATCACCTTCTGTATAGTAGTTAAGTTTTACTAGCTGTCTTTGATAATATTTGTATCAGCAACTTGCTTGAAGTCAACATTGAAAAAGTTGCCAACATTTTCGGAAGTGTCAACTCACTTGAAATATTGTTAAGCTGTAATTTATATAAGTAAACATATTTCTGCTATTGTGGAGACAATTGAAAGAAAATATTGGGGCATTTGGTCAGTCTTTGTTTTGGTAATTAGTTAGAATCATCTGAAATTAAATTTAGATGAAAGGAACTCTGTTTAAAGATTGATTGATTGTTTTCCGCCACACTTGACAATTTTTCAGTTATCTGGTGGCGTCCGGTTTTTATTGGTGGAGGAGAGAACCCAGATACAATGTACCCGTAAAGATACCACCGACCTTCCAAAAGTAAACTGGCAAACTTTCTGACATATATCAGCGCGAGTGAGAATTGAACCTGCGCCGACTAGAGGTGAGATGCGTTGTGATTTTGAGCGCAATGCTCTAACTACTTGGCCACGGAGGCCCCCACTGTTTGAAGAAGAAGAGAAAAAGTAGATTGTCTTTTACTCTATAGATTTCCTTGATCAAACATTAGTTGTATGTCGTATGCAGTATGACAGAAATATGTCAACACTGTGCACAGACATATTCTGTATACCTAACGCAACATGTGTGACCATTCTAAATACTGATGTATTAAGAAAATTGGGGGTCATGACCCATTAAGGATTTAATTTTAGCTTTTTTAGTAAAGTAGCCCAGTTTGTAAAATACTGACCAAATCAACAATGGCAAATGATTAAATAGACTTTAAAGGCTACAGATTAACAGTACAATATTTTGGTATTTTTTAGATGATATACAAAACTCAAAGGCAGGATTTATTATTAGATTACAAGCCCGTTGTGCATCTAGTTGAACAAGATTCATTCTCTTGATAATTTTAACTAGCCATATTCCACTGGCCTTTTTGTACTTATCAGGCCCTGCCTTGGACATGCAGAGAGTTGTATGATGTGTCATCAAGTGTTTCATATGCCACAAAATACACACACCTCAAAAATTTGTGACGAATCATTCTAGTGTCACTGATGGCTTTGAAATAGTGACTCCTGAATTTAGACTGACAAAATGCTTCATAATAACTGGCTCATTGAATTTGGCCAACTGCTGTAGGCAGATCGTGGGAGTGGTGTACTAGAGCAAAGGTGCAAGAAAAAATGTACTGTTTACTTAATTAAATGATGTGTCAACTATTGTGACATGTTTTAAAAGCTGTCAAACTTGGTGAGTGATGGGTTCAGAACAATTGAATCATGTCTCAACTTGCATATTTTTCAGGCAGATCAACTGACAGAAGAACAGATTGCAGGTAAAATCTACTTGAATTATTCAAATAAAAGAAAGGTTTTCATTGTTTTATTTTACTTGTCCAAACAAGTTTTTAATAATATTTAAAAAAAACCCTCTCAACTGGAAATCTACTTTCTGATTAAAATATACTCACTGTGTTGATTTGTAATATTTTTCATACACATATAGCAAATTATGATACAGTACTTTGTCCATATTGCTGATACAAAATTAAGAAATTCTTAACAATATAATTGATTTGAAATTACTCTGTCCATCTGAGTTTGTTCACAGAAACTTGGAACATTAGCCACAATTTTTTCAACAGTGCAAGGGCCTTCATATTTCACAGGTGTAAATCTGTATTCCTTGTAACGACCTTTTTTATGGAAGTTTTTTTTTACCTTGGGTTTGATCTATTTTTGAAGAACTCTAATCTTGCCTATTATCAACATTGCTGGCTTAAAGGGGGGGGGGGGTGTGATCATTGTTTAATAAGCAAATCTTTTTATTTTTTATTTGGAGACTTCTTCACAGAAAAATCACTTGTCCAGTTGGCATAAGTACTTAAAAATATTAACTTTTTTTCTGTGAATTTTTTTTTTTACTGTTACTTGACAGGTGTTAATGTGAAGCCTTAGAAATAAGTTGAACCTATGCATTGTAGTAAAGATAGAGCTTGAAATGTATGGTACTGAAAATATTGTAATTTTTATGTACTAAGGCATACGAGAAGAAATGCCAATATTTTGACAATCTTCCTTTTGAAAGAATTTGATTTATAAAAAATCGAAATCTTTATGTGAAAATATTTCCAGTCTGTATGAAATAGTCTATGAAATTTGAATTTGGGGGTTGGGACTATGTGGTCATGCTTAGAGATTGTTTCTCATTTGTAGAGTTTAAAGAGGCTTTCAGCCTGTTTGATAAAGATGGTGATGGAACCATTACAACAAAAGAATTGGGGACAGTGATGAGGTCATTGGGTCAGAATCCTACAGAAGCAGAACTTCAGGATATGATCAATGAAGTGGATGCTGATGGTAATTTATCCACTTTTTCATGTCGTTACAAAATGATTGATTGTATGTTCAAGTATGTATTTATGAGGCCATATGGCATGGTATACATTATTTCAACTGTTTTAGCCAGGATTATTTGGGGTTAAATCGGTGATTACAAGCAGCTGTCACTCTGCCATTTCGAATGCATGTGTAGATAGCAAGTCAAGTGAGAAGTCGTGTTCAGTTCAAACTTCCAAATTGGTGGCCTAATCTGCATAAATCTGTGTATTTTATTACTACAGTACTTTGCCATAAGTTGAAGAGTAATAAATATATTGAATACCTCTTATAATTTGTAATTTTATGCTTTTCAAACGGAATGTAGACAATATTGCATATTGCAATTTCCCTTGCTGCATGGTGCTATTTATAGACACCTAAACAGCCTGAACGTTTTTTTTTCCTTTTTTAAAACTTTTTAAATAGTCTTTTATATGGAAATATTTTCAAGAATGTAATTTAAAGGAAAGTTAATAATTCGCCTCCTTAATAGTAATTTTGTGCAAAAAATGATGGATGAGTGTCGGACCATACAACTTTAAACTCGCGCACTTCTCAGAAATTATTCCCATGCCTGTATTAACTATTAAGTATGTTCAGATATAATAGCAAAACTTTCATTTTAGCGAAAGCCGTCATTTGATTGGTCAAGTGTGAAAGGTTGAATAATATGACATCAAATGCAATGATGTCAAATTCTTCTCCACTGTAACAGTTGGAGAAAATCTGATTTTAATTAGGTTGAAGTCTCTACGACATGTTTGTCATATCGTCAGTATGGTATTGTGATACAGTTGCTAGTTTTATATTATCATTACAATTATACTTGTGGCAAGGTATGAAAGTCAAAAGGTCAAAGATCAAGGTCACTATGGGACTTGAAATTTTTTGCTAAATTGATTTGCATGTAGCTTTGTTATCAAGTGAGGAAGAAGTGATTTTTGGATCAAAAAGCTTATGGTCACTATAGGACTGCATAGAAAATTTATAGATACCCATTGCAATGGGATCTGCCCTGTCTTACAGAGTTCTTGATTAATGAAAACTTGAGTTTACTGTGATGCAGGGTATATGAAAAATGCATGAGACTTAAGAAGGTGTAGAATTTGAGATGCATATATATATATGTGTGTGTGTGTGTGTATATATATATATATATATATAATCTACGTAGCATCACATCAGACAAAGTCCCAACAAATGACTGGTGTACAGTCATAAATATCCATGATCTGAAATTTCTTGCATGCTTATAATGGTTGATATTTGGCAAATCTGATCAAATGACGTTACATTTATTGCAACATATGATTTTGCAATATTCTTAAAAATAGGAAATGGTACAATAGACTTCCCAGAATTTTTGACCATGATGGCAAGAAAGATGAAAGATACAGACAGTGAAGAAGAAATTCGAGAAGCATTCCGAGTATTTGATAAAGATGGAAATGGATTTATCAGTGCAGCTGAGTTGAGACATGTAATGACAAACTTAGGAGAGAAGCTCACAGATGAAGAGGTGGACGAAATGATCCGAGAAGCAGACATAGATGGTGACGGTCAAGTAAATTACGAAGGTATGTTGATAATGATGAAAGGAATAGATTTCTATGTTGTACTGAACCATTTAGAGATGTTCAGCCATCCTTCAATGTTAAAAGTCACCTAATTTGAATATTTTTATTTAGAAAAGATTTTCCTGTAGTAGGTCATATTTCTTGTAGATTATATGGCATGAACAAATTCAGTATGGTTCAGATTGTTTTGTATTGTGCATATGTTAGAATATATTATGATAGACTGATGTATTCATTGGCATGTTGCTTACTTGCATGATACCTTGGGAGTGATATTTGGAAGTGAAATTATTCATGTGTTTCAAGTTGAGAAGGACAGAATGCTGGATGCTTTTCTTTGAAAATGGGTGCTGTATATAATTCCAAACATGATTTGTTCTTGGCAAACCTTGTAGCAAGCTAGAGTGTTCCAAAATCACTGGACATAAGATGCAGATTTTTCATAGGTTGGATTAAAAGCATAATGCTGTTAGTCCTAAAGTCCAACGACATTCTTATCATAATTTTCTTACAATTTTCTTAATCTTTTAACATTACAAGTGTCTGATTTGTATTAATTTTGACCTTTCAATGTTTCTATCAGTATTAAGTTTATACTGAATGCAACCTACTTATTTTATCAATTTTTTTACTTTCTACAAAGATTGTTTTCTATAATTTTTATGGGGATGGAAGTTAAAATATTATTTGCCCTTCAAACTTTAATTTCGGTTGGTCTTTTAACAATTATGTTTACCCTTGGAGAGTGGGGGAAGGCTAAAAGTATTCAATCATAGTTCATCTTCCATTACTGTATTTCTCCAATGTCCATGATGTAGACTCTGTATATTCAAATAGTATATATTTTCAAAATGAATTGAAATTGAAAAGATGAATATGACACATTGAATGAAGATACTTCGCTCTGTGATTATGATGAGATTAATTATTGGTTGCATGGAATTCTATTTGAAAGTTATGAAGTGAAATTGTATCGCTTGTTTTACATTGTGTGAAAACTATTATAAAAGAAAATGACAGGGAAGGAGATCTATTTACTATAGATTAATCTACATTAAACAAAATTATGATTGTAAAGATTTCCCATGTTAATGCATGATGCTGAGTTTTGTGGTGTGTTTTTATTTCAGAATTTGTGGCAATGATGACATCAAAGTAGATAACTACCATCCATAGTGTGCCTAGTTTGTTGGACCTATAGATCAGAATGATTGTCACTGCAGCTATATGGCATGTCAGGTGTTAGAAGAATGGCAAATGCTTGTATAGCTAGGCTTACAGTTAAAGACAGTCTACCATTATTTCACTCTTATTATTGTGTTGCTCTGAGGATCAAGGAACATTACTTAGTGCTAGTTATTATGTGTACCTTCCTAACTGTTGATATTGTTATTAGTTAAGGTGCTATGTCTCGGTGCAGTTATGCATCTTGCCTCATTGTCGAAGTTAAGGCACAGATAATGATAATCGGTAAATACAGGATAAATTATTTAAAGAAAGAGTACATAAATTCAGACTAGTAATTGTTGAGGGATTGTCAAATATTCTTTTTTATTTATTGCAGAGTTTGTTACGATGATGACTTCAAAGTGAGAGAGAAATTTGGTATTTTCTGGTCTCTTTAATTTTGTAATAATTGCAAATAAGAAAACAATTGTAGAAAAAGTGTCTATTCAATATTTTAGAATTAAAGAAAAAAGCAAAAACAAAAAGATAGAGAAGATAATGAGAGTTTATGATAAAAATATACCTCCAGTTTGTACAATGTATGAACCTTTAGTAGCTAGTCATATTGTGCAATGCAGTAACAGTTTCCCTACTTAGGTTATTGATCGAGTTTAGAAATTCTGACCACTTTTGTTAGCAATGCCTGTTGATCTTTATGAAATGGAGTTAGAAGTATGGTGTTCACTTTAATTTGTACTACAATTCCAAATGGTATAAAAGATTATGTTTATTGTTTCTTATTGATATATTTTTCATTAATTATTTTATATTTTATTTACTACCATTACTGTATATGAATTCCCTCATACAAAGATACTGGTTGTTTACCAGTTCAGGATAATATCATTGAAGTATTCTTAATCATTTCGTGTATGAAATGATCAATCTGATTAGATAATAATAGTTTTCATTGATGTTATATTTTTTTCTACGTTAGTGCACCAAACAACGCAAAATTACAGAATGACTACCTTTATAGACAATTTATTAACAGTTCTTGTTCATCAGATGTTCATCCTTCAAATTCAGGAATGCACGTCAAGTGTATAAGTATTGTTATGTCACCTATCATGTTGTTTTATATCTTCATAACATGATATCCTGAATAAATGATGTTGTAAATTGATAAAGTTGTTTGTTTTTAGGTCACATGAGACCAATATGCAATCTGTTTGTTTTGTGAATGTGGTATGTAAAACTAGTATTTATTCTGTGACATGGAAAGGGAGACAAAAATTTTGTATTTTATGACACAGAAGTGTGTGTCCTGGTTGTTTTGTGGCATACATTTTAAATTGGAGAACCTAGAAATTCCATTTGATATATATAATATATATATTGTATGTACTAGTGATTTACTTGATAAAGATTTTGTCTTGATCTAGAGTGTAATCACTTGTATGCACAAATTTCTGTCTCTGCATAGAAACACTGGTAAACACGGTGAGAGCGATGATTGACCAAATTTCCTGATCATTTTAAATTTGTACAAAGATTATTTCTGGCTTACTTCTACAGCTAATTTTGGAATTTTAGGTCACCTGACCTTTTGCAATTGGTCTGCATCAGTCGTCGTACATTAACAACTGAACTTTTTTTTTTTTAACTTGATAATTACCATTCCAATTCTTTTCAAATTTGGTATGAAGCATCTTGGGGACAACCGGTCGCGGTAGCTCAGTGGTTAGAGCGTTCGCTTCGTAACCGGGAGGTCGTGAGTTCGAGCCCCGCTTGTGCCATGGCCGCGTCAAACCTAAGACGAAAAATAGGTAGTGATTGCTCCTTCGCCAAACGCTCGGCATTTGGAAGTGAGAATCACGGGTCTTTCGGATATGGCCTTAAAAACGGAGGTCACGGCAGGCGTTGGCACGTTAAAGAACCCTCACTGCTACGGCCCTGAGCGCTAAGCATAGGTCTAAATTTGTGGTATTTCACCTACAGCTGGTGACTTCTCAATATGAGTGAAAAATTCTCGACGGGACGTAAAACAAACAATCTTTGGGACAAGGCATACAATTAGTAGGGAAGTTGAAGATTACCAAAGAGCAATGAATTTCACAATTTAGGTAAAGGCCTTCATGAACACAACTATGCATTTGGTTTTTCTTGCACCTGTATGGGAATTGTATGCATGTTTAGAAAGGTCATAAAGCTGCGAACGAAAGAGGCCTAAATGCAGATGTGAGTCTCCCCGATAGGTCTCTGTGTGAGCAATGATGCCTAACTGACTGTAAAGGCCTGTGGGTCTCTTTGTATACCCCTTGCAACATATTTGGGTTGGGGAAGACTGGAATCGGGCTATCCATTCGTCAGTCTGCAGACGCAATGGTTTTCCCATCTTCGCAAGTCAAGGGTTTTCAGTTCACTCCGCTCCCCACGAACCCTTGATAGATTACGCCACGAAAACTGGTCCTTAGTGGCGGTACCTAGCGAACGTTCAGAATTTAAACCTTATAATCTAGGTAACCGGGTGATGGCTCTCTTGATACTTTTCGTTGTCATTGTAAACAAGTATGGCGAAATCAGCTAAAGAGGTTTTGAAGTAAAGGCGACCGCAGACCTAATTACGCGCTACAGAAAATATATAAACAGGAATGAGTATACCGCTAGCAGTGGAACAGGAAATACCAGCGTAGTACGAGAAAATTCCAGTTAATTTTGCGTCTACCGACGTGTGCTTTGCATATTCATACTGAGTGAGATATTCTCGAGTGACGTTAAACAATATATAATCAACCAATCATCTTCATGCTGTAACGCATGTCTATGACGCAAGTCTTGCAATGTGGTTGAAGTGCCTGAACTTCGTCACATTTCTGTCGAAGAGATCGATCCCGAAATTTGTTTCTAAACATCAGGCTGCTTGGCATGTGACACCCATTTTTCTTTTGAATGAAAGCTATCTTTTCATTGGTTCCAAGGTCGAACCCAGGAACCAACGAAAACATGGCCACAGTTTTCGTGGCGTAATCTTTCAAGGGTTCATGGGGGAGCGGAGTGGACCAAAACTCTTGGCTTCCTGGTTCCCGAGATATAAAGTGTTATCCATTTCACAGGCACTTGGGGCATTGATCATGATTACCCCAGGAGCGGATCCAGCTTTTTTCATCCGGGAGGGGGGGGGGGGTGTGTCCAAAAGGCCGGGGATCTGGAACGTTTTTACAAATAGTAGACTATGCAAAATCTGCACGGTAATTTTCATATGAAATTATGACCTTGGAGTTTGAAATCGTCCCCAGTGAGCAAATAAAGTTGATCGAGAGAGTTGAAGCAATATTAAACGCGATGCTAGGGTGAAAGATGACTATATTTTCTTTCAGTTGGAAATTCCAGGGGGGGGGGGGGGGGTCAAGACCCCCCATCCCCACCCCACCTCCCTCTAGATCCGCTCTGGCCCCCCTCCCTACTTTATTACTCAATATTTTTATCTAAGATAGACACACTGATTTTTTCCTAATATTTTGTAAATATGCATTAAAGATCACACATAAGTACACGTTATTTTTCGTCCCTCTCACGTATAGTATTAGTAAAATTACGTTATCCGTGATAATAAAAGCTTGAGAGAAGGCATGCAACTCTTGACGTTGTCTGCCTAACCTGGTTCATACTTCGCCTGATTTCCCACAGCAAGTCAAACATTGGATGTACATATATCAATTCATTGGGTAAACGTTTACTTTCGTGTTTCCGTTATATTTTTAGAACTCGCAGCTATTTAATTATATCAATCAAATCACTCACAATCGGAGACAATTTCGTTGACAGAGACGAAAAATAACATAATTTGGGTGATCTTTAATGCATATTTACAAAATATAAGTAGAAAAAATTAGTGTGTCTATTTCAGATCAGAAAAAATAGAGTGGTAAGGTGTTTGGGTGTGGAAGGATCATCACCCATGCCCCAAGTGCCTGTGATCCATTTCATCCAGAGTCAACCTACATGCACCCCTCCCATGGGACGAAGGTGATCTTTCTGATTTCAAGGTCAAACATTAAGTGTACTGAACATAGAAATAACAGAATGGTTTCCGCGCTCCTCACCTAGAGTCACCATATCACACATGAACTATCTATGGGAAGATGATTCGTAGCGATTTTGGGGTCAGAAGGTTAAAGGTCAAGTGTACTGGATATTGAAATAGCAAAATGGTTTCTGGACTCTCATGTGTTGTTCTTTTCATCACCTAGAGTCACAATATCACACATCGACTATCTATGGGAAGATGATTCCTATCGATTTTAGGGTCAGAAGGTTAAAGGTCAAGTGTATTGGACATTGAAATAGCAAAATGATTTCTGGGCTCTCATGTGTTGTCCTTTTCATCACCTAGAGTCACCATATCACACATGAACTATCTATGGGAAGATGATCCCTATCGATTTTGGAGTCAGAGGGTTAAAGGTCAAGTGTACTGGACATTGAAATAGCAAAATGGTTTATGGACTCTCATGTGTTGTCCTTTTCATCACTTAGAGTCACCATATCACACATATGGATTACCCATCGGATGAAAATGATCCCTACCGGTTTTATCATTATTTATTTATTTTTTTATTTTATTGAAATACAACGTAATGTGAAGTAGGGTTATAAAAAAATTTAAAAGGAATGGTTTTATCATTAGGTCAACTGAATAAACTCGTAGGTGACCTATTCAATTGGTCAGAGTTTGTCGTCCATTGTGCGTATAATTGAACATTTTCAACTTATTGATAAATATTCCAGTTGTTTTCAAATTTGGTATGAAGCATCGTAAATTTCATCTCTGGGGTGAGACAAAAATTGACCAATTTTAGTCTTCTATACAATCGCACATAGATTGTGTGCAAGAACAAAAGGCCTATACGCCTTATCGGTCACCTGAATATTGGTCAAAAGTATCACTAGTCCCAAAGGCTATGTAATCTAGAAGAAGAAAAAAGTCTGAATATCTATGCTAAATTCATCAACAGTATAAAACAAGATGTGTTCTTTAAACTTAAGAGATACCACAGCTTATTTTGCGCGAAAATCATAAAATGACAATTTTCCCAGAGCTTTCTCAAATGTTGTTTCATTGTTGAAAGTGTAAACTGCGAAAGTAACGCATTTCTAAAGTTGAAAATTCTCTTTTAAAAGTAAAATTAATAGTTATTGACGGCCCTTTAAAAATACATTGAGACTCCTCCTTTCGAACCGCAGACGCATGCGCATAGACAGTAAACAATGCAGCATGTCGTCTAGCGAGAGAAAGTTTAGACATGTTATGCGAAATAGAACTCTTATGGATAAGGATAAAATTTACGCGGAGATCAGTAACCAAAAGCTAGGAGACCCACACAGGGCTTCAAAAGTGCTATTTTTATCTTAACACATCACGTGTTGGTTTAAAAGTCATTGTTTTGTCAAAAGGAACATGGACGGTTTCCGATAGAATAATGATTTATAATGACTTAATTATAGGAAGCATGGAATAATCCCATTCTTGACAAGCGAGTGTGGACCCTTTAAGGGGTATTTAAATAAGTTTCTACACAACACGTTTGCTGTCATTCTAAATCACATGATGTGAAATGTCCGAGTCAGCATGAAGAAACCTTTGAATTCCGGATGATCTTCAAAGCGCAGTTGAGAGCAAATTGATGCATAAAACTTGTTGTAAATAAATGAGCTGTAGGGTCTCTTTAAATGCACCCGAAAGTACCTAAACTGATGAAAGACTTTACTTGCGTAATATACAAATTGTAAAATGTGTAATATTAACACGATATGACTAATTTGGACCCATCTTGGAGTTAAAACCCTGGGTTGCGAAATTGACAATTTTAGTATATTCTTTTCTGCTTTTCCTAAATATACATTTTTGATACCATACCAACAAACATCGAAAAATCTTTAAAATGATAACGATATAGCATGTATTTCTGTTAATCCTTGAGATCCGTCAGATAACTTTCTGAGGATTTTAACAGTTCAAAATATACATATAAATGAATCGAGTAACGTATTTACAGTTTTTACAACCTAGTATGTACAATTTCCGACCCTTGACTACTGACGTGGCTCTTTTTGGCTCCCGGTGCAATATGGCTCAATCTGGCTCTCGTCTCCAATAGCTCGGCTCACTTTGACTCCTGGCTCCAATAGCTCGGCTCACTTTGACTCCTGGCTCTTACAGCTTGGCTCAATTGTTTTGCAAATAAACACTATATACTACGTTTGGCCCCGCCCTGGAGTAGGAACCACTTCCCCAGGGATTGTAAAATTTATAATTTTAGTAGAGGCCAACCAGCTCTAATGAGTATGCATTTAGTATTTCTTACAGATGTGCAGTTGTAAATTTTTGTAATTTGGTCAATTTTTGTTCATTTCAATATTTCCACTTGCCTGCCTATTTCCAATTTCCTTCTACTTCCCCAAATAATGTGTCAAGCTATTTTTCAAATTCAGTCCAGTATCACCTTTAGTTATTCCCCTTAACTACAACTCTTCAGTTTTTCTCTCGAAGCCACTTGTCATTTTTTGTTTAGTCCATGTGTTCCCGACACAGTGCAGATTTTCTGGGTTTGTGTTCTTGTTTTTGTTTTTTGAGTTAAATATGAAGAACGATTTAAGGCCTGTTAAAAATGTTCCGGTAAGATTAATGTATAATCACGATAATTGTTATAAACATCGTCTTTGTAATGTGGCCTTTACGTGCACTACATATAAGATATGGACGAACGAAAGGCTGGAAAGGGTGAACAAGATGATTGAGAAAGGGATACAGAAAACTTTGAAATTTGATTCTATGTCGCAGGCCGTCTGTGGGGATTTGAATCAGAAGCAACTTGAGAGTTATAGAGACAAAAGTAAGGATTTCCAGGTGAGAGAATAGAAATGTAAATAACGACCCTGCCATATCTGAACCTCATTTTTGCAAGTTTAAGCCTTATGGAGAAGAAGAAACCGTTGCGTCAAGTGTAGATGACCGATTGTCTATCAATGCACCTGCTAAGGATTATGTAGATCAGGATTCTACTGCATTGTTTGCAGGTACTTGTGGGTAAAGATGTACAGTGGAATTCTTCTACAGTTGTGATAGCAAAAGCACTTAATATTAATCTCGAAAAGGAAGATGATTTAGAAAATGAGAGAAGATAATTTATGTCTTCTAGATTACAAGGAGACAAAATTAAGTTTCTTGTTAAAATGCCTATTTTGAGGGCACTCTTTTTGACTTGGTCAAGGCAGTTAAGAAAGAGGCTATTTCTGGTCATTTAAAGAACAGGTCAATTCGTGGCAGGGTTGTTAAAGCCTTTATGGCAAAGCGAGATGATTTGATGTCTTTTGTACCTCTATAAATTGGATGACAATATTAAGGAAGGGTTAGTCATGGTCAGATAAATGATGTTGCACGGTCCAAAGCTAATATTTGTTCTTTTCACAAGGAGTTAGACTTTCGTCGTATTGAAAAATCAGCAAAATCATTCAGGGCCATTTCTTATGGTACCATGACAGCTGCCTTTTTAGATGAGGTAGAGTGTGAAGATGATCGAGTTGAATAACGTAAGGCTCCCATTAATTGCTTCAGGAACATGGCTGATTTGACTGCTAGAATAATTGCAGATTCAGTGCCGAGTCGTAGGAAAGTTTTGTCGAAAAATGTGTGTTTAATTAGCAAAGCAACAGAGAAGAATTTACTTAAATTGTCGATCTTTGGTGTCAGTTGTTCAGTGGGCAATATTTTGAATCGAATCTCTACATACATCTGCAGAAAACATACGAGATACAAGAGAAACTCTGAATGTTTACAACCATCAAGGGGTTTGGAGAAATATTATAAGAGAAGGGATGATAAGAAGTCCATGGAGATGAATGAAAAGAGAAAATCAGATTTTAAGCACCCATTCTGCCACGATGGCAAAGCAAACATGAATAGAACAAGTAATCCCTTGAATTCAGAGCAGAGTAAGGACATTTTCGTGTAGGACAGTGCAACAAAAACGATTTTGTTCAGGAATGACTTTCGGGGCCTAAAGGGGTTTATAGCTTTACGAAAATAAATGTCCAGACCATAACCAAGTTTCCCGAGGTAGGAGTTCAGTAATTAAAGCTTCACAGGAAGTGAACTTTGATCACAGAAAACCAACAGAAACCTTCAAGGAAGGGTTAACATTGGGATTTCAGTGTCAACCAGGTGTAAATACAAAGGAAACCCGTGAACCAAGACATGGCATTCACGAGTCTGTTACATTAGAAGAAATATCTGTTTTATTAGAAAGTCATGTTATAGAACCTGTACCTATCAGCCAGGAAATATAGGTTATTACAGCAGAATCATTGTGGGGCAAAACAAATAAGTAGATCTCTGGACAATTTTGAATTTAAAGCAGCTAAATCAAACGATAGTCCCACGTCATTTCAAAATGTAGACTCTTCAATTTATTATGAGAGCAACGAAGGAAAGAAACTTCATTGGGTCTAACGGATGCTTAATTCCACGTTCCAATACACAGGGGATTATCCGAATTTCTAAGATTCAGGTTTCTAAACCAGAGGTATCGATTCCTAGCAATGCCGTTTGTACTTAGTTCTGCTCCAAGAGTATTTACGAAAATAATGTCTGTTCTTACAGCATACTTAATTGAGATGGCAATTCATTTACTTAGACGATTGGTTACTGATAACTTCAGACAAAACATCTCTTCTTGACATAAAGGAGATGATGTGTTACAACTAGTTCAGGACCTAATGTTATTACTCAATCTCATTCCATACCAACACACAGAGTATCTGGGAGCATATTTCAGTTTGGAAAAGAGTATTGCACTGCCTACAAAGTCCAGGTTTCAGAGTATAATAGATAATGTGCAGACTCTTTTAGAACATCATCACACTCAAGCTGTAGTGATACTCAGACTACTTAGTCTGATAGCTTCGTGCATTTATCTCATTCCACTGGGCAGATTGCACATGTATTCAATTCAACTATACCTATTGATTATGTGGGGGCCGAATAATCATTTGCTTACCCATATAATAGTGATTAGTCCAGTTTAGGTTCCACATCTTAAATGGTGGATGAATCGGAATTTTTTTCAGAGGGCTGACATTGATAACAGATGCTTCAGAACACGACTGAGGAGCTCATCTGGAGGACTGGAAGACTTCAGGTTATGGCCCCCAAATACCAAGAGATACATGAATTGGTTGGAATTAAAGACTGTGCACTAAGCACTGCAGGAGGCATTGTATTTGATAAAAGGGGGGAAATCCTTGTACGACAACACGACAGTAAGGAATGCACTCTGCAGAACTATTATCCGACATGGGAGTTGTTCCAATGGTGCATTCAGTACAAGGTCTCATTGAGGGATGTACACATTCCAGGAAAGAACTTTCATGCAGATGCACTTTCCCCGAGGAACACACACCAGCACAGTGGTGAATATGTTGTTTCAACAAATGGAAACCCCCTGCATAGATCTGTTTGCAACAGCTCAAAACAAGAAGCTGCCAATTTACTGTTTTCCATTACCAGAAGTGAATGCATTTCAGTAGATACGCTTTCGATCAGTTGGAAAGGGACGCATGCATTTCCTCCTCCAATTTGCATTCCGAATTGTTACAGAAAATTCGAGAAGAAAAGAGCATTACTTCAATGTGAACAACCCAGTCATGATATCCTCAAATGGCGGAACTTCTCATCGATGTACCAATAAACTACCACAGTGACCAGACCTATTATCTTAAAATAACAATAAAATATTTCATCAAAATTCAGAAACACTTAATCTTGTAGCATGGAATCTGTCAAATTGCATCATATGTCAAAAGGATTTTCAGAAGAATTGCGGAAATTATGGCCAATACCGGAAAGTCTTCAACACAAACCGCATATAATGCAAGACTCAAAATACATAACAGCTGGTGTTAAGAATATGGTATTCATCCCAATGTTTCATGTATTCCAGAAGAACTGAATAGTTTTGTTTCCTTTCGTTGTGAAGAAGTGTAAATCACAAACTATATAGCTGGATACAAGTCTGCAATAGCTGTAGTTCATCAAAATGGGAACTGTATTGGTTCACGTTCAGGGCATTCATCTTTGTTGAAAGGGTTATTTAATAAACATCCTTCCAGATGTCAATCACCAAACAACTAGGAATTTACCACTGGCTTTATCAACATTGAGAAAAGGACAGTTTGAACTACTTGATAAATCAGAATTAAAAGGTTCGACTTTAAAGACTATTTTCCTCGTGCCAATTGCTTCAGCTTCTGGAGTCAGTGTAGTTTATCTTTGGACGAAGGTCATTTTAGGATTGAAAGGATAGGGAAGGAATAAGATATATTACCAAATATGAAATTCCTAGCGAAAACACAAATATTAAATTGGCCTTAGGAACCTTTTTTATTCTTGCATTCTTGCATTTGATTTGTACGTACTTGAAACTTTGTCCTTGTTGTGCCCTTGATGATTTATACTGAACGAACGAAAATATTTTAGAGTCTAACAAGGTGTATGTAACATATCAACAAAACTAACCACAACGCATAAATGAATCACCAAACCAGTTTTACGTTTACATCTGCACTACGTTATCATTAAAATGCTTACCGTTATATGATATCGCATGATGAGAAGTGTCATAGCGTCCGACACTAAATTTAATATGGCTAATGTTAACGCAAGTTATGTACCATCAAAACAACGCTATCTTCGATAACTTTATTAAACAATATCTTTTTAAAAAATCCCTACAACAACTGTGCCTACCTACCCACCCATATCCTAATGATGGATCGGGAAAGGGCAAGCTAACAAAGTGATCCAGCTATTCTTTAAATCAACCTTTGGTTATTTCTGTGTTTGTTTTAAGTACCGTCGAGAGTTCTTCACTTATATTGAGACGTTACCAGTTATACGTGAAATACCACAAATTTAGAACCATGCTTAGTGCTTACGGTCGTAGCAGTGAGGTTCTTTAACATGCCAACGCTTATCGCAACACGGGACCTCCATTTTTTTAAGGTCATGCCCGAAAACCCCGCAATTCTCACATAGAAATGCCGAACGTTTGACGAAGGATCTCGAACTCACGACCTCCCGGTTACGATTGTTTGATTGTTTGTTTTACGTCCCGTCGAGAATGTTTCACTGATATTGAGAAGTCACGAGCTGCAGGTGAAGTGCCACAAATTTAAACCTATGCTTAGCGCTCAGTGCCGTAGCAGTGAGGGTTCTTTAAAGACTTCCGCAACACGGGACCTCCGTTTTTAAGGCCATTTCCGAAAGACCCGTGATTCTCACTTCTAAATGCCGAGCGTTTGGTGAAGGAGCAATCACTACCTATTTTCCTCTTAGGTTTGACGCGGCCATGGCACGAGCGGGGCTCGAACTCACGATCTTCCGGTTACGAAGCGAATGCTCTAACCATTGAGCTACCGCGGCCAAATGGTCCACCACTGAGTTACCGACCGGTTAGGTGCGCCAAAGGGCTGAGGAATGATGAAGGTCAAAGGTTGATGTGGGTTGTGACGCGTGAAGCGGAATACAAAAAGAGGCCTATGGGCCATAACAGACACCTGAGCATGCACAATATTTTACTCTTTAGAAATCAAGTGTGTGACCTGTTTCCTTGTTATATTGTTCCATCTTTATACTTTGTATTAACTGATTGGTGCATTGATAAAAGTATCATACACATGTGATAATTTAGAATTTATGAGTAAGTTTTATCACGCCACAGCGAAATGCGATTTTCTACTGGAAAGGGAAAATGAATTTAGTTTGTTTTCAAAGAGGGTTCATTGCTCATTATAGGAATTCATGCAAATAGTTCACCTGCTTGATATAATCATTTTCAAGGTCAACTAAGCCCACACTGGGACTAGGATCCAGGTCATAAATAATAATAATAATTGTTTTTTATATAGCGCTTTCCTAGCATATGCTGCTCAAAGCACTTCACAATACATTATTACCCCATCAGACCTTATAACATTCCAGAGCTTTCGCAGTGCAAGCTGCCGTTAAGGTACCCCTTTTACACTTGGGTGGGGTGAGGAAATTCGTGTAAAGTGTCTTTCCCAAGGCCACAACGTCGATCCTGCCGCGGCCAGAACTCGAACCCACAACCTTTCGGTTGGGAGTCAAACAGCCTAACCACTAGGCCACTGACACCACTAAATTTCATATGGGTCATTATAATCATACAAATAGTTGGTCTCCTTGATGTCCACCAGTAAAGACGATTCAATACAATATAAGGTATATGACCAATCTTGCCTGAAACCAGGATCATGAATTTCGCAGTTTCGGTTGAGGGCTCAATGCTTATTGTAATTATGTAAACAGTTTGCTTGCATGCTTGATATCTAGAAATGTAGAGGGTTTTCTAGGATAAATTTATTTTCAATAAATGACCAACTTGGCCCCACCTTAGGCATGAACCTTGAATTTAGAGGTCATGGATTTCACAACTTTGACATTCGGCTCATTGCTGACGGCTTGATGCCCTGAATTAAAGGAAAAGATTAAGGTAGCTCATTACACCGAGGCTTATACTCCTTATGACACACTGTCACAAGATGGCGATTTGAATTTTTGTGAGATAGTTTGTATTAATCGATTTACTTGTATATCATCATGGATCAGTGGTTAAAGCATCGGACTGGTGAACCGCAGATCCCAAGTTCAAACCCGCCGTAGGCTTTTGTTCATATTTACTGAAATAAATTTTTGAACAATATATTTTTTCTCCAAAATTGCACATTTTCCACCTTTTTGAGATATATACTTATATCATCTTATCTTCCGAAATCAAATCATTTCGTACTGATTTGAGAAATTGATTTGGATGGTTTTCGCCACACCTCTTAGGCCTCTGGGATGTAGGGTATATGAAATTCACAATATGTGTTCCCCTTCACCCATAGATGACTATGTTATACACCAAAATGGTTAACATTGGTTCGGCCATTTCAGGGAAGAAGCAATAAAAAATATCTTTAAAAGTTTACGACTGACGCACGGCGACGGACAAAAAGAGATAGCAGTAGGTGACCTAACTAATAAAAGGGAGCTTATTCTTCGTGTGGATTCGTCGTACCATATTTGTCAACAACAACAACTACTTGGGATTGGTCCAGAAGATGCTAGAAATAGTTCTCATCGTTTAAAGATAAAATGTATTTTTTCTTGTTATGTCACCCACATGTGTGTTTGTGTTATATGACTAAGGCCGTTGATGTGAAATAAATAAATAATAATTTTGAAAAAAACACTACTGGAAAATTTACAACCACAGAGTTTTTCTTTTAAATTAATTTTAATTATTGTTGTACAGTATAGCATGATGCTAAGAACAAGACTCTTTAGATTACAGACGCGAGCAGCAAGAACCAATTACACATTGAAATACCTCTACCTTTGTAAACGTTTTGTATAGAATTGTTATCTATCAAAAAAAAATATATTCATGTGTTAAAGTTTTGCATCACATGACACCAGAGTTGAATGCTTTTAGATTTGTAAATGAGGTAAATATGAAATACAAAACAGAGCACTGTTAGCTTTATTTATGTTACAAAAGATTATTTTGGAAGATCTTTTATCATTTCAGCAGCAAATTTAAAGAACTCCTTACCAGATTTATTTTGGAAATTGCACAAATTCGACATCATTATTGATTCTCAAGTGTTATGGTTTCAAATGAGGTAGCTCTTATATGTAGATGTAAATTATCTGTGATATTGTCGTGTTTGATGATAAAAGTTTCTGATATGTAATATGTCGAAGACAGGACCACAGTGTAAACTGGTCTGTATGATATCTAATTGTGCAATCCTGCGTAAATAAAGGATATCATTACTATTATTATTAAAGCCATCTCACAAACGCACAGACAGATATAAAAAAAAAAAAACAAAAACAAAAAAACAAAAACAAAAAAAAAAACTATCGGACCCTAATCTCTATTACATGTAGATTTTCGGAGCGTAAAAAATATACCGATACTTCTGCAAGAATTGCATAATAGTCCAGACTTTCTTTTAAAGGGATTGAGCCACTTTTTAAAAGAAATATTAAAACTATAACTTATGACAACCAACAAGGCAATGTTATAGCCTTATCTCTGTGTCATTTGAACAAGACTCGAACCTTGTGTTTATTTTTAGAAACAATATGGTGATATAGTGGAATGTTAATTTTGTAATTTAAATCATCTTCATTTTGCAAGACACTTTTAAATGACACATCTTACCTAGAGAATGCTTGGAATATGATATTTATCATAAACTTAGATCGATAACCATACATTTTCAACAATAGCATACCTCACTCTTTGTTTGCACAACAAACACTAAACTCTCTATAATAAGCTTCTGTTACAATGTATAGCCTTATTTTTGTGAAACCTTTTAAACACATTAGACAGTAGACTTTGAACATTAGGTTTAAGTGAAAAACAAAATTTGGGGGGAAATGGTGAACCAGTCCCTATGAATTCACAATATATAGATTAAAAGTCATAAACCAACCAAGCGTGGAACCCACATACCAAATTAAGTCGTACACGTAATGTATTATCACACATACACATAAAAACCAATCAGGATATCACGTGAAATTAATTGTTGTACCCTGTCCAAAAACATTTAGGATTCGTTGTAATGTGAGAATGAAGGAACATAGAACTGTGTCCACTTGTTGAAGTGACTTTGTCTTCCAGCTGTCTTCCAGCTATCTTCCAGCTCTCAGTGGTTCTTGCATACTGAAAGTGTAGTCAACGCGTTCTTTCTTCATACCAGTTGTTTCATTATTTTTGAAAACTCTGCAATAGGAAAAAATATGATATAGATTTATTTATAAAATCAAATTTATACCAAAATACATACCGGGTACATGTTAATTAAGATCAACGTGGACAATATAAGTTATTTTCTTTCCTAATATTAATCAGTCAGAGGCTGTTAACATCCGTCTACATTGTTCTTGTCATAACATTTACATCCACTATTCTTTATTTTGTGTTTTATTGTATAGTATTTCTCGATATAAACATTGTGATGCACAAATGACCTTTGAACTTGACATAAAAGGCTCTGCTGAGAAATATAAAAAAAAAAAAAAAAAAAAAAGAAATGTGTCACAAATATGATAGATGGACTAGATGTCAAATCTGTACTTCCAGCTTCTTGATGTTTTATATTTTCCCAACAGGAATGGAAAACATCAAAATCGGCAGCGCCATATTGAAAACTGGAAATTTTTGCCGCCTCCAGCTATATAAGCCGTCGTTATTACAAGCTAATTTCAAATTCTTTAAACTTACAACAGATCGGTACAAGAAAGTAGCTTGACGCAAGCGTCCAAGTTGTCAGACCGCTAAAATTAACAATAACGTTAATGCCTGATTAAATACTTACATTACAGTTACTTTTGGAAGAAATCATTTAAAAATGTTTGCCCATCTCTCTGATTTGTATTTTCGTTGTGAATTACATGCTGTTCGTTATCTTAGCCTTTTCCTTATATTTACATCAATTCTCCAGAAAAGCATGTACATTTTAAAACCCATATCAGGACAGACGGTGCTCTTGCACGATCGGTAATAATGATGCCCTTACCAAGCATGTAGAACCGAAAAGGACGTAGCGCCCCCACGTTATGTGCCTTCTATGTAAAATAATACAATGAACAGCATGATATCATAAAATCCAAGTTGTGACACGCTGATAATAGTAATAAGTTTTTTCTTACCCCCTTTCCAATTGGAAAACCGATGCTACCTTTACCAAAATGCATAGTTTGTTTCGAATCCCAATTACAAGTTTGCGGCAAACAAATCTATGTGCCTGAACTGTTTACCAGATCCGCTAGCGCCACACAGTCTGCCACTAGCGACACACAGTGAAGTGCACCACAAGTTTTTCTTTAAGATTTTGAATTGAAACAGTGCGCTAGAAGTTCATCGCAACCTTGTCTTTACTATCTATAGAACTGAAATAGTGCACCAGAAGGTCACAACAACTTTTTCTTTAATATTTAAGATTGAATAAGTTATCAGTTCACCAGAATTAAGTCCATCATATTTTTTTTTCTATGATCAATTCTTGAACAATTTTGCATAGGAAGACAGTTTTTGAAAATCTTGATTAATCCATGGATTCGTTAATCAGTTTGACTGATCGATTGTGTATTGTTTAACGTTCCTCCCGAGAATCTTTAACTCATATGAAGACGTCACCATTGCCGGTGAAGGGATGCAAAATTTAGGCCTATGCTCGGCGCTTATGGCATTTGAGCAGGGAGCGGTCTTTATGGTGCCACACCTTCTGAAACACGGGGCCTTGGATTTTGCGGTGTCATATCAAGGACCGCCCATTTAGTCTCCTCTTACAACAAGCAAGGAGTAATGAGGACCTATTCTAACCGGATCCCCACAGGGCTCCACTCATGTCAGGAGAGTTCCAAAGTTCATTTAAAATCAATAAACAATATCACTCAGTCCGTCTGGTGAAGAATACTAAAATATTTTAGTCAATATATTTTGTATTTATTATGATGGATAACCGGACATGGCACAACATAAATTCCTTCATGTGGTGAACCCTGTGACAAACTTATACAAGTATAAAATGGTATGCTGGTTCTTCAGAAGTTTTGGTTGTCCAGTGTGGTAGAAGATTTCTAACTAAGTTTTTACTATTATTTTTACATCAATAATAATCTCGCCTTAATTTCTTCTTTAAAGATATTTAAATGTTGCCGCCGTGCAACTTGTAGAAATCTTCCATAATATCGTAGCGAGCTTACTTATATAACTTTCCGTTCTAAACCACATGACTAAAATTAACCAATAGATTTACGCCGTACAGGCCTCTAACCAATCAGCCACTTGCACGGTTGCATCAGCTCCCACACATATCCCAAACGATATGAACTCGCAGTATAGGTGAATAACAATGCAAATTATGTAGGATCATGTGAGATCAGCACGTGCTGACATAGATATAAAACTTTTACTACAAACATTTTTCTCGTCTATCATATTTATTCCTGTTTCATTTGTTGTTATTATATAATGACATAATCCTACCGGTCGCGGAAGCTCAGTGGTTAGAGCGCTCGCTTCGTAACCGGGAGGTCGTGAGTTCGAGCCCCGCTCGTCCCATGACCGCGTTAATCCTAAGACGAAAAATAGTCATAGCTCCTTTGCCAAACGCTCGGCATTTAGAAGTGAGAATCACGGATCTTCGGATATGACCTTAAAAACGGAGTTCACGGTAGGCGTTGGCACGTTCAAGAACTCTCACTGCTACGGCCCTGAGTGCTAAGCATAGGTCTAGATTTGTGGTACTTCACCTACAGCTGGTGACGTCTCAATATGAATGAAAAATTCTCGACGGGACGTAAAACAAACAAACAAACAAATAATCAATCAATTTAGCCATCGTGTTTATATGTTTATCTATAGATCTTATTTCTTCCGCTCAAGGACATTTCGGACGATGCAAACAGACTGAAAAGCACACCCTTACACATGAAATGGAAAGTAAAGTTCTAAAATATGCGTTTATTGATAGTTGTTTGATAAATAGAATTTTACACTCGTGCTTATGGCATATGGAATTTTTAAAATTTGTTACCAGATTTAAATAGTTCCCTGGCCAAGGCTCAGGAAATATTAAATTTGGCAACTCATTTCATAAATTTCACTTACCATAAGCACTCAAGATCCTCTATATATCGTGTGGGCTGAAATGCTTTGTCTTGTGTGCGAATGAATATAGTTTCGAACAACGATACTGTAAACAAATAAATTATAGTCCTGCAAATATGACTGGTTACATGTAATATTTGATAAATAGCAATGAAGTCTTAATCTCAAATTATCAAAGAGCATCAATTTACATGTCTAATTGATTCGTGTAACAACTGGGCTGGTGAAAACCCTCGGGGACTAACAGTCCACCAGCAGAGGTATCGACCCAGTGGTTGTAATATAAAACATAAACGGTACCAATTTTGATGCACCAGATGCGCATTTCGAAAAGTCTTCACTTGAAAAAGAAAGACTGATTGCAGACTTTGGCAAAGCATTACATACATGCTGCCACCGCTTATTTCTAATGAAGTACGGCTTTACGAATTTTTCATAAATTAATTACTTCTGACTAACTTTATTTTAAAGAGTTATCAATTTTCGACGGATAAATAAGTTGCACATTTTCTAATAGAGTATGAAGGTTGCATTTACAACGATTTTATCCAGGAAAAGGAGAGATTTCAAAGAAAGAATGCAGGAATTAAAATTCCACTGATGTCACTAAGGAGCTACAAATACAGGAACCTTTCGTTGAGGAGGCAGAAGAGTTTAAGTCATGAAAAATTCTGACAAGGAAAATAAACAGAAGTGTCATAGACAGAATTTTTTAACAGTATTGACAATTCCATAACACCTTAGATACTGGGATGGAGTGCTTCTTTTCTGCCTTTGTGATTTAGTAGGATTTTTAAAGATACGGATTCCTTCAACGTAAAGTGAAATTTCAGCCATGTAATGAGTTAACTTAAAAGGGGCAAGAATTTCAAAGAGTGGAAAATAAATGGATTTTATTTGTTGATAATCTGGTAGGATGGCATTGATATATTGTATTCAGTGAATTGTAAGGGAATTCTATCGTTAGTTTTATGTTCGCAGCAACTTCACAGAGCGCTTTCAAATTAGCTTGAAACATATTCCATTTCCCCCCAGGCGAATATCAAAATCGTAAACAATTGCAAAGCTGGGGAAAATGTCAGGCATTTTTAATCAAACCCGCTGATGTTGCTGTTCTGTCAAAGTGAAATGAACGTGCATGAAGTAGTCTTGACAGAAAGTATTAAAGATATCAGCAATTCAACCTACGTATATACAATTATTGACTTTTGATGAGGTCTACTCACGACTATACGGACCTGGTCCGTGTAGTCATGAATGGACCAAATCAGAGGTCAATAAATGCTTTATCAAATGATCGATGATTTTACAACAGTTTTTACAATACATTTTCTTATCACTTAAACAAACAAAAAAAAAACCCGTGTGTTTTAACACCTTACAAAAATCATATTTCAACAGTCCAAACCTAATGTAACAGTAAATAAAATTCTCAACTTTTCACATTGTTATTGATAGTAATTTGGCTTTAATTAATAATAATGTTCAGTAAAGCCTTCAAAGGCATCGAGTTTGACTTGCTGATACATGCTGTAAAACGCCCAATTTGATTGGTCGATAAAATTGCTAGCAATAGCTATTGTTGGTCAAGAGGGAAATCATGAAGAACCTCCCAACGTTAATTTTGATGTGAACTCGTTCTGAGGTACACACCAGAAAAGATCGCCTAGACCAATCTGATGACATCGTTCATTTAATAATATTTGAAAAAGCATTGACTCCCATGACTATGTTGTACTCAAAGATGAAGCTCAGTAATCTCGATCACGAAGGCGCTTCAACTATACAACAATGTTAATTTATTATTTGTGATAGTCAGAGAAGACAAGTGTCTGTATGATAGAGACTAGTTTTCAATTTTAGTTTTAATTTGAAAATCGTTCTGAATGATTTCCACTTTTTTCACGCATTCAAAATAATTTAGATTGTTTATATTGCGGATTATTTTCCACAATATTTTATTTTCAGTTACGAAAATATTATCAAAGCAACGCTGAGAAGATATAATTATTCCTTGAATGTTTTCTTTGTAATCTACATTGTTTTGACAAAGGGACCATTCATCATTTAACTTATAATTCCAATGTTTTTGTCTTTGGTATCTTTATCAGTTATAGTGATTGTCATTTTCTCACGAATGCGATGCATTTCTGAACAGTACGCGTACCTATCTTGATAAATATAATACTGCTATTTTAACGGCTGGGAGTTACGACAGAAAAGAAAGTAGAATGTAATTATAAAAAAAATGTTTTTGAAAGTGCATGAGAGTATGAATTGCAACGCCTCACGTCGGTATATTTTTAATGAAGCGCTTCATGCAGTATGCCGGCGTACAGAGTTGTACTTTCTACCCTCATGTATTTTCAAATCTTAAATAACATTTAGCATTTATAAGTGAGAATCACGGGTCTTTCGGATATTACTTTAAAAACGGAGGTCCCGTGTCACTGTAGGCGTTGGCACGTTAAAGAACCCTCACTGCTACGGCCCTGAGCGCTAAGCATAGGTCTAAATTTGTGGTACTTCACCTACAGCTTGTGACGTCTCAATATGAGTGAAAAATTATCGACGGGACGTACACCAAATAAGCAATCAATCAAATCTTAAATAACACGGAACGTTGTGCAGGCAATTTTACGTAACGCGGTATTCCCTTTGTTTGAACACTGCTTCCGTTTTATTAACACGATAAATGTCAAAAACATGATAATAAAATGCTTAAATGATACATGCTGCATCATCTGTTATCTTGTTTAATGGTCACACAAACATTTCCTCTCTGGACTTGAAAACAACGTCCTTGCTCGATGGGAAAATAAATGGAAGACCATCAAAATGTACAGGTTTCAACTAACTGTGATGTTATTGATTATCGGAAATACCAAGGGCCTTTAACAATGTAAAGATAAATCAATAGGTATCCATTTCCACATTACTATATACCTGGGCGTTCAGCTGCAGTTTATTATCAAATAAATATTTGATAGACCTGAGCATATATTTTTACCCTCATGTGATCAAATGAACCGCTAATTCCAATTATATATATTGAGAGACATGTACCTATAATTCGTTATTAATTGAAGTATTAAATGTTCAAAGTTTCATGCATAATTATTAATTCTAACGTAGTATTGAAGGACATCATCCTTAAACTGCTATTTCTAGAGACGAATTCGAGCTTACCGTTGTATTGCATTGTTCCTGAGTCGTTTTCATCAAAATCTGATAAAATGTCTTCAGTATCTGTTGCGGACACTTTATCGCCTAAAGAAGTCAGCAAAGCCACAAGTTGATCTCTATTAAGTACACCGTCACCGTCACTATCGAAACTCTGAAACAGTTTCTGTAGTTCTGAGTCTTTATCCTTCGTCTCTTTCCGTTTAACGATAGAAACTACCAGTTCCTCGAAGGTTACTTTGCCATCTCCTGGTTAGAAGAAAGAAGATAAAATTTACCTGAAAAGAATTATGGGCTTTTACTGAAAGCATTTAGAACGTCCCAAATCATAGGAATAATATATTATCATTATAAGAAATGCCCAAAATATAACATTTAATCACCGTAAAATGGTTTTGAAATCATTTCTTTTAACTTGCCAGAGTCTATTGAAATCTGAATTCATAGGAAACTGTAATGTTCTTGTTAATTTTTGTTTTATCACAGCGCATATACCGGTAGTTAAATTCCTTCTTTGCAACTGAAATGTCTTCGTCAGAATTAAGGTAAAAATTATTTCAAAAACTTCCGACATTGAGATGTGAACCGTTTTACCATTTACATCATACTCTCTGACCAGACTTTCTGCCTCTTCTCTGGTGGTTGGCGTTTGAGTCACTTGATTGATTCTTTTCAATGCTCTCTCGAAGTCGTCTGCAATTATGTACCCTTTCTTTGCTTTGTCGAAAAAATTAAATGCTTCTCTGTACACTATGAAAATGAAGGAAGTTTAAGACAAGTATTAAAGTAAAATGAAATGATAAATATTTTCCTCTACACAGGGTCATCTTTGTAAATGATAGGGTACATTATCACTTGATCTAATAAAATCTCCATAATAATTACCATTTTTCACTTCTTTATTATTCTTTCTTTCAGATTTTCTTCCAAAAGTTTGAAAATTAGAAATTCTACATATAGGATTGTCAATGAAATGAATAACGAAGGGTTAAGTGAATAACGAATTGTGATAAAAGCACTGCTAGTTTGTTCTTTGCAGTTTTTATTCAAAGGTTTCTACACGAGAAGAGAAAATCTCTTGTTGTGGCCTTCAACTCAACACTTAGATATATCGATGTCAGTTTATCTATTGATAATATTCAGCTCATTCAAATGTTGATTCGATATATCCCAGTGAACTCGAAATGAAAGACACCAATAGGGTCTTCCATATTTGTTTCATATTTTGATATTGTATTGTACATATATGTTAACGGGCAAACTGACAGCTCAACTTTAAGACAAACGGTGTGACTTCAACTTCCTATATTAATGTAGGAATATTCTATTATCACCTCCATGTGATGTTTAAGTCTTTCAATTGATTCGATACGCGAGAGCACGTTCTGCATATGATAAATTTTTAATACTGCCAAATAAATTGATATTACAGAGGTTTTAAAAGTCTATGGACGTTAGAATGATCTTACCTGACGTCAGGTCGAATGCTGTCTGACATGTTTCATACCAATTGTTGGACAACTCTTTATGTACTGATTTTGATTACAGATTATTTCGTTTACTTATCAAGATAAATGCTTACGGCAGGTGTGACCGGTCAACAGGGAGTGCTTACCAGGCAGCTGATCCCACCTCTGGTGTTTCCGGGGCTCATTGTTTGCCCTACTCTTAATTTTTGTATTCTTTATGGGATTTATGATATTGATCACTGTTCGTTATCTTCACTCTTCCTTATAAATATATTTCTAAGATGTTCAAAAACAATTGAAAAGGGAAGGAAAACTTGTAATCAGCGTTTTGTTGTAATGATTAAGATAGTTTGAAACGTGAATGCATGGCAGTTCCAGATAAATCGGTACATTACAAGCAAGTCAATAGCAATACTACTACTATCGAAACTCTAGACATCAGGATTTCAGCCGGTTAGAGTCATTGTCGAAGCACCATTCTTTCATTAATCTATTGTCCCTCCAGCTTTTTTTTTTTTTTTTTTTTTTTTTTTTTTGTGTGTCAGGACTGCAATCAAATGATAGAGGGAACTCAAACCTTCATTTATCGTCTTCCTTCGATCATTATTTTACACGTCAGTAAAAATACCTATTCTTTAAAGTTACATGGGCATGCCTTCAGTGTTGTCGTGTTAACGGGGGAAAATCTCATCCAATAGGCCCTAATTCACAAAACATGCCGTTATATAATTCCCGTGTAGGTTTAATTGCTGTTGGGGAGTAAATTTTCTTGGTAACTTCCGGCATCATTCTGCAACGCAGTCGATCATCATCTACTTAAAGTATGAACCTCTCTTAGTCGCGGAACTTTCGGATGAGATTAAAAACCGAGGTCCCGTGTCGCGACAGGCGTTGGCACGATTAAAGACCCTCAATGCTACGGGATTAGGTACCATGGATAGGGTTGAGTCTAAGTCTGTGGCACTTCACCAATAGCTGGTGACATCTCGATTGGGACGTAAAGCAAGTAAATAAAGATATACAACCTTTTTACAGATGAGATGTATCTATTTTAAGTTTTCTAAATGTTGAAGATAATTAAGTTTATACATTACATACTGTCCACTTCCGTTGGACACAGTGACTGCATCACTTTTTTGTAACGTACGTATTTGTTGGATGCCTGAAAGAAAAAAAAATCCCTTAAATTTCTGAAAGAAAACAAAACCTTCTATTAAATTCCTCAGTAAGAGTCAGTTAATATTCAAATGATTTTAGGTTATGGAAGTAATAATACCGAATATACATCTCTTGCCGACGGCTACCTTTTGATGAACAAAAATATTTTCATATCTTAAAAATACAAACCATTTCTATCAGAATTGTCCTGTAGAATGTATCAATTGTCCGGATGGAAATTTTTAGCAACTTTGTTTATACATCACTCTTTTCCGGGAATTAACACTCAACATAATGGTCCATGTTAAGCTACAATCAATACTCTTAAAATTCATTTATTCCTGATTTAGAAACTTGAAATGGAGGCTTACAAAGCATGGGATACTCAAGAGAACAAAGGGCATCAATTACTCATCAACTCATCAGCTGCATTTCAACCCCCCAACGTTAAATTTTGATGCGCATGAATTTCTTCGAGTTTGGAATCTGTCTTTGAATCAAGATTCTTAATAAGGGTTGTAACCGCAGCAGTTCTACACGAAAGAATGTCAGGTTTCCATAGATACTAGTAAATGAAAGTTTCGTCACGCATGCTCTTTTATTCTTGCAGAGTTATTGTTTTTTAATATTTCAGCAATTCGAACATACATAATATATAAGCGTATTGATTTTGCAAAACCGATACCCGGAGCGGTGGATATGAATATGACAATTTTGAAAACTTGTAAGAATATAAATTGCTGTATAAATAAGAAAAGACCGGATGTCATTATTTTTCTTGCAACAAACTTACATGACGAAAGAATATATCAAATCAAATTATAGGTGAGACTTGGAATGGGAATTTTAGAATAATTAATAGCACTGCTATGACGATGAAAAGCTGAGGACATTCTGGCGCTTTGCTGTTTGTGATGACGTTGGTTATTTTTTTTTAGCATGAATTGATTCAAACCACAGTATCTCCGACTAAAACAAAAGCATTTAGGGGTGAAATTTAAAAGCTCATTTTAGTACCCACGGCAAGTTATAATTCCATCGTACAATATTTAACAGAAGCAGCATACGACCGGAATGTTCGGAAAACTATTTGATTAATATACTAGCATGCTCGCGTGTAAATAATAAATGTCTGATTGCTTTGTCATAAAACAAAAGATTTAAAACTCTGGCTGGAGGGTCGACTCATTCCGCCGATTCGAATGCTTGGTTTCTTCATTGTTGATTTTTCTTCCCAAAGATAACATTGTAAATGCGTTAAGCAAACACCAGAGAACAAAACATACTTTGACCTTTCAGAAGTTTAAAATGGAGAACCAGTTTTAGTTCTTTTAATTAAGATTCACAGTAAAAATGGTAAGTAAGATTTTATTATTTACCAGTGGGTAATCGGAATCTTTCCTGAAGTGTAAATGTACATTACCGAGTTTAAGCATTAATTCAATAATTGTTCAAATGAAACAACATTTATTAATCAGGCTGTTGCAACTAAAATATATTACGGGAAGAGTCTACAATATTTATGGTCACGTGCTGATCTTTCACAAAATTCCGCTCCCTGTACGATGTGTTTCACAGAGTAAACACGGGACTGTATATTTGCTTTACGGAATGTCGTAATTAGTATGAAGTATCATGGCCGTCAGTAAGCGAGACATTTATTAAGTTTTCATGCAATGATTGTTCACTGACTCAATCTTTACAATACTGTAAACAACAGAATATTTACATCCACCACAAAGCATTTTGTAATGTACATGTATATACATTGTATAGTTGTATATTTCACTAAAAGCAAATTCTATTATACGAATTAGTCATAGGTGAATAAAATTACTGTGCGTGACATTGTATCAAAAATCAAAGTGTCTTGTATACTTTCTTTGAGCAACGAACAAATAATGTAACATATTTATGAACATTTTTTGTATGTGTTATTTAAGGTGGAGGGGGTCAAAGCAGAAACTGTGGCAAGTAAGTAAACAAAATTCAGCCAACATTTGAATTTATGACCATTTTCAACAATTTCACTCTTGAAGCGATTTTAAATGTATGAAGTACCATACATGTGTATTTGTCTTCCAGAGTTAAAGAATGCCTTCAGTATGTTTGACAGAGATGGCGAAGGTTTTATTATGACGAGAGAATTAGGTTCTATTATGCGTTCCATGGGATACGACCCGACAGAGGCCGAGTTAGCTGACATGATCAATGAAGTGGATTCTGAAGGTATCAGACAAATTCAGTTCATTTGATGTAATGATGTGTACGCTTAATAACATCTATACAAGAAACTCTGAAGGAAATCTTCTAGCAAACAATGACTTAGGATTTCTTATTTAGAGTTTCTTATTCAGGAACCCCGTGAGGATCCGGGTTAGAATAGGTCCTCAGTACCCCTTGCCTGTCGTAAGAGGCAACTAAATGGGGCGGTCCTTCGGATGGAACCGCAAAAACCGAGGCCCTGTATCACAACAGGTGTGGCACGATAAAGATCCCTCCCTGCTCAAAAGCCCTAAGCGTCGAGCTTAGACCTAAATTTTGCAGCCCTTCACTGGCAATGGTGACATCTCCATGTATGTGAAAAATTCTCGAGCGGGACGTAAAACAATATATAATCAATCAATCAATCTTATTCAGCAAGAATACCTTATTTAATTTAAACAAGAACAGAATTTGTTTCACACCGCCACAAAATTCTACTTGTGTGTGTTTTGTGTTTTAATTCTTCATTTTAATTTCAGCATTTATAATTATAAACAATTACTCACCTTTTTTCATTCCCCCCCCCCCCCCCCCCCCCCCCCCCACACACATACATATCATGAAATGACATTGTATATATAAAGAAGTAGTTTGTGTACGCAGAAGAAGACAGAAAACATTTTCCTTTGTCTTGTAGGGGAAGGGATAGTTGACTACCCAACGTTCCAAATGTTAATGTCAAAATATGTGAAGAATTTAGATACTGTAGACGAATTAATGGAAGCCTTTCTTGTGTTTGATCGTGAAAAGAAAGGTTACGTATCTCCCAATGATCTCAGACAAGTCCTACAACAAGTTGGGGAGAAGCTTAGTACAGAAGAAATGGAAGAAATTATAAAAGCAGCGGAACTTACGGAAGGTGGTCCAGTACATTACGAAGGTAAATGGTTTAAATCTAAAATCCCAATGCATTACGAAGGTAAATGGTTTAAATCTAAAATTCCAATGCATTACGAAGGTAAATGGTTTAAATCTAAAATTCCAATGCATTACGAAGGTAAATGGTTTAAATCTAAAATCCCAATGCATTACGAAGGTAAATGTCTAATGGCTTAAATCGAAAATTCCAGTGCGTTACGAAAGTATATGTAGACAGACTCAGATCTAAAAATCTAATGCATTACGAAGGTAAATGTAGATAAGCATACATGTACAACAAAAATTTTAATAGGTAATACGTACATGAAACATTAAATGTAAATAGACTTAGAAAACCCGATACAATAAAATGATAAATATCTAAAAATCCAAGACATTACGAAAGTAGTTGTAGATAGACTTAGATCTAAAAATCCAAGACATTACGAAAGTAGATGTAGATAGGGTTAGATCTAAAAATCCAATGCAATACACAGCAGAATGTAGAATACATGTAACTTATGTATAAATACCCAATATATTACTATGTACATTACAACAGAAAATGTAGAGAGGTTTAGATCCCATAACTCAATCATTACGAAGTAAATACAAAGAAGCTTATATCTAAAAATTCATTATAGTGCGAATTCAAATAAAGATAAACTTAGATCTAAAAAGTCCAATAGATTACGAAATCAATTGTAGATAGGCGTAGATTTCAAATTCAAAGGTACATATACAAGTGTAGGCATAAGCTTATTAGATTATAGAATTCTATGTCAACCGAAGAACATGTATTTCACATAACGTAATGACATATTAATCTTTAAATAATGCCTTTTCTTGAGCAACTATTTCAAAATGGTTGTAAAGTGTTCCAAATCACTATCATGATGTCTGATAATCACTTTTCCTGATTGTAACCGCAGGGAGAAAAAATACTAATTTATTAAACCTTTATGTATACGTGTATATCACGAAAAGAGTATAACTACAGTATAATTCCCGTTCTGTGCATGTACCGAATCCCTTGATGTTTTTTTTTTAATTTCATTATCACATTTTCGATGACTCACTTACTATGAAATACCAAATAAAAAAAGAAAAAGAAAAAGAAATCAAATAATACTTACACTAGACACTCAATACAAGCCTGTTTCCCATAGAATAATTGCTTTTTTTCTTTTTCGTGTTTAACTGAGCACTACTAGTATTGATTTATGCTCAGAATCCCGGGTTAAACCCCGGCTGAAGAGTTAAAAGGAATGTTCAGAAAACGAGCAGTAATCACCATTTATACCGACCCTTCAATATCTGTTTCGATCAGTTTTACATAACAGTGTTCTTAATGTTAAAACACGGTCGTATTTGATTAAGATTTAAATATACGATAATTAACGCCTTCTTTTGAAAATATTCGATTTAGATGAAATGAAACTGTATAATGAATGTGTATGAATCTGTTAGTCTAATTAATACGAACTGAACGCAACATATATCACATATAGAGTACACGTGTAAAGCTGCATTTACTAAAGTCACGTGAGGTCCAAGATATATCACGATCAAAAAGCATTCCATAAAAAAGCATGATCATATATTGAAAGAGATATGTATCACTCAAAAATCAAATCATAAAATAGATCTATATCGGTATTCTATCCATACTGGGCACAGTGATTTTCAAAAGCATTACCGGAAGAAACCGATTTTTATTTTAAAGAATAAAAAGACTCGTTTGTATGTTGTATTTCCCAAGGCGAATTTATCTCGTTTTGAGACGTCACCAATGGTAGAGGAATGGACGTAAATTTAGACCAATATATGACCCAGTGAGGGTTCTTTATCATGCCATGCATGACGCGACACGAGGTCCCTTTTTAAAAAATTCTAATCCGAAATGCCCGTGACTCCCACCTCTATAATAGACACACACACACACACACGCACACACACACACATATATATATATATATATGCTGAGCATTTCGTCTTAGGTTTACTTGCGGAAGGTCGGTGGTCTCTTCCCAGGTACATTGTATCTGGGTTCTCTCCTCCACCAACAAAAACTGGACGCCATCAGATAACTGAAAAATTTTTGAGTGTGGCGGAAAGCAATAAATAATCAATCAATCGTCTTAGGTTTAACGACAACAAAGTACTAGCTGGACTCGAAGCTACGTCCTCACGGTCACAAAGAGATCACTCTAACCACTGAGCCGCTGGATACCGGGTTTTAACCAAAAATAAATAATTTTTCATCAAAATTATTTGAAAAAGAAACGAAACAATATTTTACAATCATTTTGTTGATATATCTCAAATCACCCCTTACCTGATTAAATTGCAATTCCTTCCGATTCGTCCTAGTACCAAATTGTAACTCACGTCATTAATTATAGGATTAATAGGAGTCGCCCGGTAAAACTGTTAAAATGTTTGATTTTCACCCGAAAGGCAACAAAAGACAATGAAATCAATCGACCACTCTGCAGAAAATGTCTATATGAAATTATATAACGTAGATGTATCTTTATGACCCACATCTGATCGATCGCAGCTATATTGGGAAATTAAGTAAACAATCTAAAATGTTTTGTATTGTTCTTCTTTTCCCACGTTTTATATGAATACCAATTGTGAAGGACACCACGACATTTGTTTTTGCTGAACTTACCCCCCTCCCCCCTTTTTTTTCTTTAAACGATATGAATATCCCATGGAATGCCTACTGATTCCAAAATGGTTTGATGACTTCTAATCAAACACAGTAACTCCCAGTGTGCTTTGTCATGGTGAGTGCAACAACACCGAGTTCATGGCAACTTTGTTCTTGATGAGTATGCAATACACAGTATTTTTTTATTTCCGAAATCCCATTAAGTTGTCATATCACCGGAAATAAAATCAATTACAAAAATATTGATTGGTTTTGTAAATATTCAGATTTGGCGAATGCTATGTAAAGAAATTTCCGTTTTCGATTTTATATCAAAATTCTGAAAGATAAGAGCAAATTGTAAGCATTCAAATGCACTTTGATTAAAGACTACCAAAACATAAAACTGTGTTCAGACGAATTAAACGTTGTAACATAAAATAAAAAAAAAATCAATCAACTCTTTTAAGTGCACGATCTCTTTTAGCAAATATCCGTGAATATTTAATCGGCTTAAAAGTTGATTTCTTTGACAAACAAGATTGTCCTGAGAACAAAATAGTCATACTTTCTCTCTTATTTACAGAATTTATCAATATGATGGCACACGGTTGAATTTTGTGATTTTGTGGACACCGGAAGAAATGGAGTATACAGAACGTGATAAAGAACTGCAGAAATATACACGTAGAACGAAGTACATTTCAGAAAGTGTTTTAATTAAAAATAAAACCCGTCAGTTGCTTGTGTGCTGTTGTTTCATAAATTCAAGGAACTTGTCTTAAAAAAGTAAGATAAACCAACACGTCCAAATCAATGGAATCAAATAGACCCTTGAAAAAGAAAAGCACATATCAAAGCACTCAGTTATCACTATATGATTCACTGTATCAAAACAATAGTAGATATTAGAAGTACATATAACTGGCTCCAGGTGTTCTGAGCCATGAAATTAGCGGTTAACGAAAGCTGACATATACCCCCACCCATTTTCGTCATAAAAAGGACTCTTAGGGCGCCGGCAAGGGTGAAACCACGGCAGGCAACCAAAAACAAAATCTCCAACAATGGATTCAGCCATAGTTCCCAGCACCAGCGGCAGATGTCCAGGTGCAGATGACCAGCGTGAGATGTCCAAGTGTAGATAACTAGCGTGAGATGTCCAGGTGCAGATGACCAGCGTGAGATGTCCAGGTGCAGATGACCAGCGTGAGATGTTCAGGTGCAGATGACCAGCTTGAGATGTCCAGGTGCAGATGACCAGCGTGAGATGTCCAGGTGCAGATGACCAGCGTGAGATGTCCAGGTGCAGATGACCAGTGTGAGATGTCCAGGTGCAGATAACTAGCGTGAGATGTCCAGGTGTAGATAACTAGCGTGAAATGTCCAGGTGCAGATGACCAGCGTGAGATGTCCAGTTGTAGATGACCAACGTGAGATGTCCAGGTGCAGATGACCAGCGTGAGATGTCCAGGTGCAGATGACCAGTGTGAGATGTCCAGGTGCAGATAACTAGCGTGAGATGTCCAGGTGCAGATGACCAGCGTGAGATGTCCAGGTGCAGATGACCAGCGTGAGATGTCCAGGTGCAGATGACCAGCTTGAGATGTCCAGGTGCAGATGACCAGGTGCAGATGTCAAGTTCACGTCTTTACCTTGTTAAAGGAATTTTCTAGACATCTACAGTTGGATTCTGATACACTCCCCAAGTTACCGATACTACCACAGTATAAATATATCATAAGAGATGCATAGAAATGGTAAAAAGGTCTCCAACTATCAAATCCGTATATCCACTAAACATAAATCTGTTATTAGTTTTAAAGATGCCTCGATATCATACAGGTATCTATTGATGTAATGATCAAAAAAAAAATTCTCGTGAAGAATCATGAATATGGACATTACAGAATTATGAAAATCGGAATTTTCAGTCAAGCAACCGACCCCTCCCCCGTCCCTCTATTTTCATCTCATCGTCACAATCGTTATATAACAATAGTCCCTAATAACATACATTAACAGAGATAATGATCTCAGTTTGCGAGTGTAGCATGCTAGTGTCACTAGAAAACGGTCAAGGCACGAAATCAATTTCTTATCTTGGATTTGCTCTTCCGACTATCCGATGACATAAACACAAAGTGTAGTTATATTCTGTAAGAAAGACAGTCAGGTGTTTATACTCGTCATGGCAGAAGGATACAGAGATTTTAAAAACCAGGGCAAGAAAATTGTAGCTGTGTGCAGAAACTACAGGTGAGAAAAAGGTGTGTGGGTGGAAAGAGCGATTTAAAGGTACAGGTGAGTATGAATCAAAAGATACTCCATAGCGACAACTCGTAAGCGTTATTACAAATGTACATGTATTATGATGATAAGTGTTACTGCTTCTCGGTGCATGCAGGTATTGATATAATCATAGTACACATCTTCTTCAGAAGTCTGACTGCAGCACAAGGAATTCCAAATCCTGAAAAGCCAATTCTTTTCATGAAACCAACCACCGCCTACGTTTCCGAGGGTGCGAATATCGAGGTACAATCTCATCCTTGGTTAACATAATGTGTAAAGAAAGTAGTTTTTCCGATATACAACATTTAGTATTTCAGTTTAGCATTGCGAGTGCATATGCGTGATGTAGGCGTATTTTCACTTTGTCGCAACTGGGAAACTACAAAAAATCATCATAGAAGACACTGAATCTCCATTATCTACGTATAATGAAAGTTTTTAGTACTTGAGTCATGACCATTATAGTTTCAGTTAGCTTAATGGCAGATTACCAATGTGAATCATAGCCATTAACCTGTACTTCGCATTACTCGTGTACACACACACACACACACACACACACACACACACACGTACACACACACACACACATACATACACACACATATATATACACACATACACATACACACACACGCATACACATACACACACAAACACACACACCCCACACACACACACAGACACACACACACGTACACACACACACACACAGACACACATACACACACACACATATATATATACACATACACACACACACAGACACACACACAGACACACACAACATATATATATATATATATAGAGAGAGAGAGAGAGAGAGAGAGAGAGAGAGAGAGAGAGAGAGAGAGAGAGAGAAAAGGACAAACACGGACTCTTGGACACACCAGCGGTGGGATCAGGTACCTAGGAGAAGTAATTATCCCTGTAGACCGGCCAAACCCGCCGTGAGCCCAATCCTTAAATTATATCAAGCTCTGAACAAATCCAGTGATCACAAAAGACATACTTACACGAAGGAATCCTAAACACTACAAAAATGGTAGGACTAGAAAATTCAAGGTCGTCTCTAAGATTTATCTAATTGTTAAAATCATTGGTCGTTTTAGTGTTTTATATAATATTTGCATTTCTTGTCCAGATTGGCTGCAATGTGTGGAGGGATTGGTATTTCGATATGACTACCATGTTGTTGTATGAAATTAAGACAGAATCAACATCTTCCCCAGTTACCATACCAGTTACATGTAGCGATTCCTTAATAGTACTGCTACGTTTTGGAGCGATTCGACTACTAACATATCCGCCCTGGGTTTTGATTACCTCTTACAAATCAACCCCTCTGGAACGGCTACATTTCTATCTTCTATAAGAGACCTGTCGCGGTAGCTCAGTGGTTAGAGCGTTCGCTTCGTAACTGGGAGGTCGTGAGTTCGAGCCCCGCTCGTCAAACCTAAGACGAAAAATAGGTAGTGATTGCCCCTTCGCCAAACGCTCGGCATTTAGAAGTGAGGATCACTGGTCTTTTGGATATGACCTTAAAAATGGAGGTCCCTTGTCACGGTAAGCATTGGCACGTTAAAGAACCTTCACTGCTACGGCCCTGAACGGTAAACATAGGTCTATATTTGTGGTACTTCACCTACAGCTGGTGACTTCTCAAATGAAAATATGAGTGAAAAATTCTCGACGGGACGTAAAACAAACAATCAATCAATCAAACTCTCTATAAGATAATATTTATTTAAAGTTGGTATGTAAACACAACAATACAACACAAGCTCAAGGAAGCTTTTGACCGACATCACTAACATAAAAAGCAAAATGACATAAATAAAGCGAAGCATGCAGACATTGAAATCATAAAACAAAGCAAAGCAATAAGATAACTAAAATAACACAGACTGTCAGATGTACTTGGCACAGGCAAGCACATATATGGCATCAAGATGTTGCAAAGCACTAAAAGTTTGGTAAATAAATGGTACGGATACAGAATTAAGTTAGAGCAACATACTCTTTATACTCTGTACGACTGTTTCTCTAAGGACTCCTAAGAGATGTTGGTACTTCTGGGAACCCAATGTTGATTCTGTCATTTAAATGGTTAGTACGAAATAATTGTACCTCCCCTGAACGGCTGCATACAATGTACCAAATCGACAAAACTGATACAGCGTGTTATTACTTTTTTAAGCTATGACGCTTTTGATTGGCTGAAGTTTTTCAGTCAAGTGAGGAATTCTTGCCCTAAAGACCCACATATGTTTGCTCAGTCACGGATTATTGATGATGGATTTTAGTCTCGTTTTAGATTACAACGTGACTTGAGGACACTTATAAACGTTTTTATTTTTATCATTTTTAAACAAATGATTGTTTTGTAACAAATGTTGATAAATAAAAAGAAAAGTTCAAAACAATATGCCAAATAGAATTTTATTACCTGTGTATATTCTAATCACTTTCTTTCATTTCTGTCGTAATGTCCAGCCGTTAAAATAGACATATCATATTTATCAAAATTCATACGCGCAATGTTTTCTCACAGCTACAGCGCATTCATATATATATATATATATATATATATATATATATATATATATATATACCGCAAAAAGCAAAAACCAAGCTCCCGTGTGACAGCAGGCGTGGCACGATAAAGACCCCTCCCCGTTTAAAGGCCGTTAGTGCTTAGCACACACACACACACACACACACACACACACACACACACACACACACACACACAGAGAGAGAGATATTGTATATATAAGATTTTATTGTATTTGTAACACGCAATTTGATTGGCTGAACACACTGAGAACATATTAGTTTATATTGTACAATGTAACTCGGTATGGGGAAACGTCCCCTCGACAACGAAGACGGCACTACTTTTTATAATTATTGCTTTGTTGAATTGTAAGGCGTCTATGAATTGAAAATCAGTTTTACTCGGGAGGGGATGGGAGTACTGTTTGATCTGCCTATCAGAGCACAACAATACGTCATGTCTCGTAAAATGTGTATTACATGACGTCACGTCCCATCGAATGACAAAGCTGTGAATAGCCCATTTTCGAGTTACCGTATTCCGGCGGTATTCTAACATTTACTTTGCACTTGAGTCACGTGATTTTGTAAATTTGAGGGAAGCATCACTCCCGGTAAAATTGATTTTGTTAGGAACGAGTTCGTCTGCTGCGAAATGCCCAAGTTCTTTCGTTTTGTGGAAGGATGTACGTCAGATACGAGGAAGAAGGGGAGATATGGGTTCATGGCTCATGAGAAATTCTTTCCATTTCCCTCATCTAACCAGTCCAAACTTTGCAGAAAATGGCTTGAAGTGTTAAGGCGCCGTGACTACTGTGAAACGCCAAAGATCTATTGTGTTGTGGAAGGATGCATGTTAGATAAGAGGAAGAAGGGACGATATGGGTTCACGGCTGATGTGAAATTCTTTCCATTTCCCAAACAGCCCAAACTCTACAGAAAATTGGCGCCGTGACTACAACCGCTCATTTCACGAAATATATGCTCCAGACATTTTGTAGATTGTGAACCAACATCACATCATCTATACCCCGAGATTTTCTGGTATAACAACTGGAAATGTTAGCAGGAAACCCGGGGAGCATCATCTATCTAGAAATCATTAATCAATCACTTGGATGATGACGCCATCGAAATTGGAGACGCACTATTCTTTGAACACTTAAATTCAATTCTGCTGCTAGTTGACATAGTCTTAACATGTAATCTTTTCTGTAAAAAGTGACATGTAACTCCTCGATCCCGTGAAAAACGCTTTAATTCTGCTACTTTAAACCCTTCAAAATTCGTGTTGAAAACCGGATATTGATTTGCCCGCATCGAGTACAAAGTAAATGTTAGAATCATGCCGGAATACGGTAACTCGAAATTGGACTATTATTTACATATTTTACTGTGTTCGATTTAATTGTATACTATGGTGAGTTATAAAGTAATTTAAAACTTATGAAATCAAAAATGTTTCAATCGCAAATTATATAGCATTTTCTGGTTTTCTGCATGTTATAATTTGTGTGATTCTAGATCTAAAATTTTACTTTCTGTCAGGGCGACTCCAAAGTCGATCTTGCGCTGCGAAGTAAACATTAGGCCTTCATATGTAGCCCACGCACATCTTCTGTAATTAAGATTCTTTGCTAACTCCACCTTACGTTTTCAAATTTCATGAACAAAGTACACATTCCAGTTATGCGAAGAACCAAGATGGAATCTTTCACATTCGACACTTTGTCGGTATGTTGCTAAGCGAATCATGGCGCGGTGCAAGCATTTTCTATTTAAATTATAAACTAAGGCTTGCAATGTAGTTTTATCTTTATAAATGAAATTATAAGGAATGAAGCTAATTTTGACCTATGTTATACGATATCATGTAACTTGGTGCAGTTTACGCTTATTATAGTCCGCTTCGCGGATTATAAAGCGTAAACTGCACAAAGTTACATTATATCGTGTAACAGAGGTCAAAATTAGCTTCATTCTTAAAATCACACACACACACACACACACACACACACACACACACATTTATATATATATATATATATATATATATATATATATATATATATAGAGAGAGAGAGAGAGAGAGAGAGAGAGAGAGAGAGAGACGTACGATACAGGAGAATCTGCCGATGAAATAAGCGCTGTGGAGTTTGCAACGTGCATAAATATTTTCCAATATATATTCTGATTTAAACTAAATGTCTACGTATTCTCTAATGCTCAGACTTAAACAGAAAATAAATTATATGCATGTAAGTTTAAAATTCTATTACATTAAATAAATGTTGTATTCGTTATTCGTTAAATCACGACAATGAGGAATTTAAGTTACTCAACAACGGTATGGATGATGCATAATCATTATTTTAAATTATTTTGAATAATGCGTACATATTCAAAAAAAGTATACATATATTTAAAATACCAAATTCATTTTACCTTTAATGTGGCCCACGTGTTAAACTTTTCTTCATTTTTTTATTCCCTGAGACAGCCATTCATTCTGAAAATTATTGGAACATATTGTAGTCTTGTTTAAACAGTGCACCTGCTAGACGTCACCACTGTTTGTCAATGATAAGGGTAAGATGAAGGAATTAGTCATTACTTTACCAGTATCTTCAAACAACGCTTAAGACAATCAGGCAGGTTACTAGGTTCCTTTAGCATTCATATTGACGTCTGTTTCGTTATTGTAGAAATGGATTTCAAAGTTTGGAATCCTTAAGATTTTATCCTATCATCACGCTTCAAAGTTTGGAATCCTTAAGATTTTATCCTATCCTTCAAAGTTTTAGCTTACTAATCATTTTTCCCCAGGTCCCACTAGGATGTAAACTGCTATACCATGAAGTGGAACTGGGAGTTGTCATTCGAAAAAAGTGTAAAAATATCTCACCAAATGATGCTGAAGATTACATCGGTGGGTTCTTACTGGCACTCGATATGACAGCGAAAGACTTCCACAACGAAGCCAAAGAAAAATCCAGGCCGTGGTTTCTTTGCAAAGGGTTTGACACGTCATGTCCTGTGAGCGATTTCATTGATAAATACCAAATTCCAGATTATAATGATGTTGGTTTGTGGCTTAAGGTTGATGGGATACTGAAGCAAAACGGCAGTACATCGGATATGATTTATTCGATTCCGGAAGTGATATCTTACGTTAGTAAGTACTTCACTCTTGAGGCAGGTGACATCATTTTGACGGGAACACCAGCAGGATCCGGGCCTGTCGTCAGTGGTCAGACTATTGAATGTGGCCTAACTGATATCATATCTATGAAGTTTCCTGTCGTAAATACACACTAGAATAAATTTATGATTTACGACAATCAGTATTTTATTATCATTTCCTTCATATTTTACACTTTGATATACTGAATAAAGTAGGTGGAAGAAGACTAAAAGTAAAACCGCCCATGTCATGATGAAGTGGGATGGCCAGCCTCACCAGAAAATAAATCACACACTTGGAAGTATACACAATCCTTCAATGTTATTGCCCTTCAGAATCATTCATTTACGATTTTTAGATTCCTGATCTCTCCGAAATTGAGACAACCACGATTCTAAATTTATAGTTTATATAATTAATTTATAGTTTCAACTGTTTATCTATTGGTAGTCTCACTTCTGATTTGAAATGATAATATCAGAAAAAAGATTGTCAGATGAGAAATACGATAACAAACTCTTAATTATTTAATTATATCACCATCATTTACTTGAGAAGTAAATTTAACGAAATACGTCATTATCCAACCAGTTTATTATTATTTTTTTTTAGACATAATCAATGCATAGTAAGGATTAATTAGCAGATATAATTTTGAAAAAGATGTTATGATGGTGTATTTCATAGCCATCAATATATGAGCTAGTGTATAAGAAATGGGGTCCCATGACATAACGTCACAATACGTAGAAAACGTCACAAACGCCAGGAACACCGCGTGACGTGTGCATTTACATTGACGTTCCACTTCTGTATAGCGTGCTCTAGACTTGTACAAACCCAGTGCATTTTATTAACGTGTCTTTGCTGATAGCTGCCACTATGGAAAAATAACATTGGATTTTCAGGAATGTATATTGCGTTTTAATTACCTGGCTTTGTTGATGCACTGGAAATAATTTGTTAATTGATTATATGTTTGCATAAAACTACGAGCCTTGTCGTCAACATTCCATTGCAGATATTGACATACGGTGCTGTTATAAAGACATTATCAAAATCAATATCATATACAGGTACTTGAGTTAAAAAGAGAACAACAAATGAATTCAAAATAAAAATAATTTGAAAATGGAGTAAAGAAAAAAAAAGTACATGTGCAAAGTATCAACAGATGAGTAATTATATAATGTCCAAGTCACGTTATGTCAGGGAATTGTCATACAGCTTACAGAACGAGTGGACGACCGGAAGTTACAATATAACAAGATACACAGAACGAGTGGACGACCGAAAGTTACGATATAACAAGATACACAGAACGAGTGGACGACCGAATGTTACGATATAACAAGGACATATACACAGAACGAGTGGACGACCGAATGTCACGATATAACAAGATACACAGAACGAGTGGACGACCGGAAGTTACGATATAACAAGATACACAGAACGAGTGGACGACCGAATGTCACGATATAACAAGGACATATACACAGAACGAGTGGACGACCGAATGTTACGATATAACAAGATACACAGAACGAGTGGACGACCGAATGTTACGATAGAACAAGATACACAGAACGAGTGGACGACCGAAAGTTACGATATAACAGAACATATACACAGAACGAGTGGACGACCGAAAGTTACGATATAACAAGGACATATACACAGGACGAGTGGACGACCGAAAGTTACGATATAACAAGGACATATACACAGAACTAAAAAGAAATAAGCACACAGAACTAAAGAGATATACGTACACAGAACTAAAGAGATATAAGTACACAGAACTAAAGAGATATAAGTACACAGAACTAAAGAGATATAAGTACACAGAACTAAAGAGATATACGTACACAGAACTAAAGAGATATAAGTACACAGAACTAAAGAGATATAAGCACACAGAACTAAAGAGATATAAGTACACAGAACTAAAGAGATATACCTACACAGAACTAAAGAGATATAAGTACACAGAACTAAAGAGATATAAGTACACAGAACTAAAGAGATATACCTACACAGAACTAAAGAGATATAAGTACACAGAACTAAAGAGATATAAGTACACAGAACTAAAGAGATATAAGTACACAGAACTAAAGAGATATACGTACACAGAACTAAAGAGATATAAGTACACAGAACTAAAGAGATATAAGCACACAGAACTAAAGAGATATACGTACACAGAACTAAAGAGATATAAGTACACAGAACTAAAGAGATATACGTACACAGAACTAAAGAGATATAAGTACACAGAACTAAAGAGATATAAGTACACAGAACTAAAGATATATAAGTACACAGAACTAAAGAGATATACCTACACAGAACTAAAGAGATATAAGTACACAGAACTAAAGAGATATACGTACACAGAACTAAAGAGATATAAGTACACAGAACTAAAGAGATATAAGTACACAGAACTAAAGAGATATAAGCACACAGAACTAAAGAGATATAAGTACACAGAACTAAAGAGATATACGTACACAGAACTAAAGAGATATAAGTACACAGAACTAAAGAGATATAAGTACACAGAACTAAAGAGATATACCTACACAGAACTAAAGAGATATAAGTACACAGAACTAAAGAGATATAAGTACACAGAACTAAAGATATATAAGTACACAGAACTAAAGAGATATACGTACACAGAACTAAAGAGATATAAGTACACAGAACTAAAGAGATATAAGCACACAGAACTAAAGAGATATAAGTACACAGAACTAAAGAGATATAAGCACACAGAACTAAAGAGATATAAGTACACAGAACTAAAGAGATATAAGTACACAGAACTAAAGAGATATAAGCACACAGAACTAAAGAGATATAAGCACACAGAACTAAAGAGATATAAGTACACAGAACTAAAGAGATATAAGCACACAGAACTAAAGAGATATAAGCACACAGAACTAAAGAGATATACGTACACAGAACTAAAGAGATATAAGCACACAGAACTAAAGAGATATACGTACACAGAACTAAAGAGATATAAGCACACAGAACTAAAGAGATATAAGCACACAGAACTAAAGAGATATAAGTACACAGAACTAAAGAGATATAAACACACAGAACTAAAGAGATATAAGCACACAGAACTAAAGAGATATAAGTACACAGAACTAAAGAGATATACGTACACAGAACTAAAGAGATATAAGTACACAGAACTAAAGAGATATACGTACACAGAACTAAAGAGATATAAGCACACAGAACTAAAGAGATATAAGTACACAGAACTAAAGAGATATACCTACACAGAACTAAAGAGATATAAGTACACAGAACTAAAGAGATATAAGTACACAGAACTAAAGAGATATACGTACACAGAACTAAAGAGATATAAGTACACAGAACTAAAGAGATATAAGCACACAGAACTAAAGAGATATAAGTACACAGAACTAAAGAGATATAAGTACACAGAACTAAAGAGATATAAGCACACAGAACTAAAGAGATATAAGCACACAGAACTAAAGAGATATAAGTACACAGAACTAAAGAGATATAAGCACACAGAACTAAAGAGATATACGTACACAGAACTAAAGAGATATACGTACACAGAACTAAAGAGATATAAGCACACAGAACTAAAGAGATATACGTACACAGAACTAAAGAGATATAAGCACACAGAACTAAAGAGATATAAGCACACAGAACTAAAGAGATATAAGTACACAGAACTAAAGAGATATAAGCACACAGAACTAAAGAGATATAAGCACACAGAACTAAAGAGATATAAGTACACAGAACTAAAGAGATATACGTACACAGAACTAAAGAGATATAAGTACACAGAACTAAAGAGATATACGTACACAGAACTAAAGAGATATAAGTACACAGAACTAAAGAGATATAAGTACACAGAACTAAAGAGATATACCTACACAGAACTAAAGAGATATAAGTACACAGAACTAAAGAGATATAAGTACACAGAACTAAAGAGATATAAGCACACAGAACTAAAGAGATATAAGTACACAGAACTAAAGAGATATAAGTACACAGAACTAAAGAGATATAAGCACACAGAACTAAAGAGATATAAGCACACAGAACTAAAGAGATATAAGTACACAGAACTAAAGAGATATACGTACACAGAACTAAAGAGATATAAGTACACAGAACTAAAGAGATATACGTACACAGAACTAAAGAGATATAAGTACACAGAACTAAAGAGATATAAGTACACAGAACTAAAGAGATATACCTACACAGAACTAAAGAGATATAAGTACACAGAACTAAAGAGATATAAGTACACAGAACTAAAGAGATATAAGCACACAGAACTAAAGAAATATACGTACACAGAACTAAAGAGATATAAGTACACAGAACTAAAGAGATATACGTACACAGAACTAAAGAGATATAAGTACACAGAACTAAAGAGATATAAGTACACAGAACTAAAGAGATATACCTACACAGAACTAAAGAGATATAAGTACACAGAACTAAAGAGATATAAGTACACAGAACTAAAGAGATATAAGCACACAGAACTAAAGAGATATAAGTACACAGAACTAAAGAGATATAAGTACACAGAACTAAAGAGATATAAGTACACAAAACTATAGTTATGAATTTTTTCCTCTCCTTTTAAACGAAAGGCATTTGAACTATACTCTAGCGACATGTACGCAAAAACGTATTAGGATCAACCGAGTGAATATATTTACCCACAATCACAACTTACAGGGGAAAAAATGTTATTTCCATTTCTGAATTATTTATCTGTACGACAGATTATGATAGATATTCCAAATTCTTCACTGTTCAGATTTAGGAACATTGTAAATGCAGCGCTCAAAATATTGACGAACAGGACTTTTGTTTGTTTGTTTGTTTGTTTTTTTAAATCAGAGACGACTTGAAATCTTGAAATTTAAAAAAAATATAAACAAAATAAAAACAAGTAAAAATCCACCATCAACTGCATCCGCATACGTAAACAATGAATAAACACGCATATATAGATATCTAAAGGTGCGTGTACATAATTCAAAAATGATTTCTTAAACAAAGTATTAGTTCACGTACTTCTGCAAAGGTTTTATTCGTGTTAAAAATCAGCTGATTTATGATAAATAATAAAACAGATTCCTGGGAAAAAATAACACGATTAAGTAAGATAATGATTTGATTTTATAGTAAGTTATGATAAATATAAGTCTGTGGTGGATTGATGGTGAAGGTGGTAGAAAGGTGGGGGTTTGCATCCCCCCTTTGATTTGATTACACATTTTTAGCATAAATGGTAAATGGTCTGTTTTGTCATATATATCATACTTTGTTGATATTGTCGGATCTCCTTTTACTGGAAAAAGAATCTAACTCTAGGAATTCATACCACTACAGTTTGATATTTTCAAGACTTGTTTAATTTTGGGGGGGAAAGTTTCCTTTCAAAACATTAATGAAATAACTGAACAATAACGATATATCCGGTCATCGCTATCGATCAAATGAACGTGTATTAACAGTAAAATTACTTCAAATTAGTTAATTATAACGAATGTACTTCTGCTACTTTAAGTTGCAGTTTTGTAGAATTTAATTTTACGACAGGTACTGCTCTAGCGTGAAAGTTTTGACTTACAATTTTTCGACATCCAAATAAAATGCATAAACTTTTGACGTCATGGTCATAAAAGACATATTTTCAACACTGAAATTTAAGTATAAATCAGCACGACAGAAAAATAATTTTGGTATTTTCTGATTCCTCATAGTTTTCTCTACAGGAATCAATCAAAACCTAATTTTGTGATTTTTATGTCATCCTAAGACCCTTTTTCTCATACATTGGTTTATATATCTTAATCTTAAGGTATTGATTGTATCAAAATATCCACAATTAAATTTTATACAGAACGATTGTCATTATTGACCTAAACATAGTCTTGATGGTGTACAAAATGTATTACAAAAAGAATCATTCTTAATTATGTTGTTAAAGTGATAAGATTTAAATCCCTACTTTACATAACGAAATATAGAATCCATTATTTGACAGCCAAATAATCAAATCATTGTATACATAATTCTTAACCAGCGACAATATTTTTTCTTTTCTATAAACCATTGAAAAAGAATTCTGCACTATTGAATGGAAATCCCGAAGTCCACTAGGTCAGGCAACATTGTGCATCAAGTAACACAGTCGTTTATTTCCCCGCTGTTATCGACATAATCTTTTATGTCACTCTCTGCAAGATATGTAATGCATGATTCTCTGAAGCTTCTTTCAATCCAGCACCCATTGCCGACACCTCTTTCATCCAATCATTTATACAGAAAATCAATATCGAAGTACATCTTCCTTTATGCTTTCGAGGTCTTAATTCCAATTTACAGTTCTTCGAGGGTGACATTCTTTTCACTAGATACAGCAATTTTAGCTGTATTGGATTAATTACTCTCGCTTAACACATATAATGAAATCTACATAGAAATCGATGATTGAAATTTACGATAAATGAAACCACACGTGAGAATGGACCGAAATACGAGGAGCGAATAAATAAACAGATGAGGAGTTTATGGGAACACTTTCTAAATTTAAAGGGAACTTGAACTGAAATGATCCATAATGATAATACGAAATATATTTCAATAATAGTGTGCTACCTTATTAAGCACATGACAAGTGTCTACAGAAGAGGTGTCTTCGATGTAGAAGATATATATATCTGTAAACACCACCGAAGAAGGTTCCCTGGTTTAGATCTAGAACACACATTGCATCCATCATGGTAAGACAGATTTTACTTAAATATTGATCAGGAATTACTTCATTCATGTAACAGAGGTTTATTTTGATTTATTTATAGTATGACCCCCTTACTTTATGGTTTACAATATACTTATGCAAACAACCAAAATAAAGTAAAATTGTTGATTATCAAATTTGAAACAATGATGTTTTCGTTCATTCACGTGGCATATATACTCATAATCGCAAATAAGACACTCGTGTGAAAAGTTTCCCCAAAGAGTAGACATATAGCGAATGATCAATTTTATTATTATTGTTATCACTATTGGAAAGAAACGATTTAGAAAGTGGAAGCATTTTGTATCCGTCAATAAAAAAAATATGTATACAACAGAAAAAGGTTCCATCAGGTTGCTAACATTAATTTTGTTTTGTGATTATCCGAATTAAGAACCTTACTCATCTACTTATATCTCTCCTCAGGCTAGTCAACTGTCACCAGAACAGGTTATGGGTAAGTAACAACGTCAACATGTTTTACCGTTTTAAAAAATCTTTTGCAAATTAATCGTACTAGTGTATTTTAAAATATGAAAATATTTTAATAATGTAATTTGCAAGATACAACACTTTCTTATTCTAAAGCATGTGGTCAACATTTCATTTCGCATATAAAACGTCAATTTTCAAAAAATATTTTGATTTTTAAAAACATCATTGCGAATAAATTAGAGCATTTCCGATGCATCTTCAGAATTTCGAGTGGCTTTCAGTCTCTTTGACAAAGACAATGATGGCAGCATTAACACAAAAGAACTGGGTACAGTTATGAGATCTTTAGGCCAGAACCCGTCAGTCACAGAGCTCAGGGCAATGGTTGACGAAGTGGACCTGGACGGTATCTACACGAGCTTCTATAATATTAATTTCTGGTTAATGGAACCAATTCATTTCAAAACATCCAACTGTATACTTTTATTGATATATGAAAATCACAAATTTACCTTGCCCAATGAATATGTTCATTCTGAATACGGAATAATCATTTTCTGTTGTACTGTGAACGTTTTATATCCAACGTGTACGATATCCAACGAAAAACGGATTTTTTGGCGATTTTTATAAAATCGGATTTGTTTGGCATACTTTATCATATCAAGTACTACATAAGCAATATTGGCAAGCGCTGTCAGTTGTGATACGTTTACAAAGTATCACTGATGTGAAAGACACTTGATCTTACCGGTATAGTAAATACGTGCACTTAAAAGCGGGCTAGTCCATTTGAAAAGTAAACACCTGATGTTTTGTAAGAACCCACCTTATTTGATTTTAGGCAGCTCAACATACGCAATATTTCATTCTACGATTTTAGAGGGAAATGTTCATACTTTTGCGATACGTGTGTTCTTATAATGTTTTTCCTAGTCATTTTGACCCAAACTATGCTGTTTTGATTTTTTTTTTTTAAATTACTATTTCGCTGTTTTCAAAATAGAATTACATTTTTGTTTTCAATTCACATCACTGTTTTGTTTACATTGCCTTTATCATTTAACAAGCAAAGGCTTATTTGGCAAGATCATATGAACTATTCTAAGAAATAATAAATACATTGTTCTAGAATCACGTTGAATAACAATATGAAATGTAATTTATATTCCCAAGAAACGTTATTTCCATTTCCTTATGTTTTAAGGTAACGGAGTGATAGATTTTGAAGAATTTCTTGAAATGATTGTCAAAGAAATGAATAAGACTGACACGGAAGAAGAAATGAGGGAAGCGTTTCGTATATTTGATCGGAGCGGAAGCGGATACATCAATACACAGGAGTTAAAATACGGAATGTTCTGTATGGGCGAGAGACTGACGGACGAGGAGGTGGAGGAGATGATGAAAGAAGCGGACAAGGACGGGGACGGTAAAATAAGTTATGAGGGTAAATATAGAAAACATTTCGAAGATCTCTGTTTGTAAATACTTTTTGTCCCCTATTGGCGGAGCCAAAAGGGACATTATGTTTACTCCCCGTCTGTCCGTCCGTCCGTCAGTCTGACGCACTTTTTTCGTTTTGTTTTTTGTTTGTTTGTCCCGTCGAGAATTTTTCACTCTTATTGAGACGTCAACACCTGTAGGTGAAGTACCACAAATTTAGACCTATGCTTATACAGAGATAGGAAGTCGGTATTCGTTTTATAGAGACATAGTGTGTCAGTATTTGTTCTAAACAGACATAGCGTGACGGTATTTGTTTTATAGAGACATAGCGTGTCGGTATTTGTTTTATAGAGACATAGTGTGTCAGTATTTGTTCTAAACAGACATAGCGTGACGGTATTTGTTCTAAACAGACATAGCGTGACGGTATTTGTTTTATAGAGACATAGCGTGTCGGTATTTGTTTTATAGAGACATAGCGTGTCGGTATTTGTTTTATAGAGACATAGCGTGACGGTATTTGTTTTATAGAGACATAGCGTGTCGGTATTTGTTTTATAGAGACATAGCGTGTCAGTATTTGTTCTAAACAGACATAGCGTGTCAGTATTTGTTCTAAACAGACATAGCGTGACGGTATTTGTTTTATACAGACATAGCGTGTCAGTATTTGTTCTAAACAGACATAGCGTGACGGTATTTGTTTTATAGAGACATAGCGTGTCGGTATTTGTTTTATAGAGACATAGCGTGTCGGTATTTGTTCTAAACAGACATAGCGTGTCGGTATTTGTTCTAAACAGACATAGTGTGTCAGTATTTGTTTTATACAGACATAGTGTGTCAGTATTTGTTCTAAACAGACATAGCGTGTCGGTATTTGTTCTAAACAGACATAGTGTGTCAGTATTTGTTCTAAACAGACATAGCGTGTCGGTATTTGTTTCATACAGACATAGTATGTAGTATTCGTTTTATACAGACATAGTATGTAGGTATTTGTTTTATACAGACATAGTATGTAGGTATTTGTTTTATACAGACATAGTATGTAGGTAATCGTTTTATACAGACATAGTATGTAGTATTCGTTTTATACAGACATAGTATGTAGGTATTTGTTTTATACAGACATAGTATGTAGGTATTTGTTTTATACAGACATAGTATGTAGGTATTTGTTTTATACAGACATAGTATGTAGGTAATCGTTTTATACAGACATAGTATGTAGGTATTTGTTTTATACAGACATAGTATGTAGGTAATCGTTTTATACAGACATAGTATGTAGGTATTTGTTTTATACAGACATAGTATGTAGGTATTTGTTTTATACAGACATAGTATGTAGGTATTTGTTTTATACAGACATAGTATGTAGGTATTCGTTTTATACAGACATAGTATGTAGGTAATCGTTTTATACAGACATAGTATGTAGTATTCGTTTTATACAGACATAGTATGTAGGCATTTGTTTTCTACAGACATAGTATGTAGGTATTCGTTTTATACAGACATAGTATGTAGGTATTTGTTTTATACAGACATAGTATGTAGGCATTTGTTTTATACAGACATAGTATGTAGTATTCGTTTTATACAGACATAGTATGTAGGTATTTATTTTATTAATCTTGCACGTTGTCTTTTTTTTTCAGATTTCAAACTTCTTATGAAATCAAAGAGGTAACAAAGAAAATCGGCTTTTTTCAAGTCAAAGATATATTAAATATGAAGTTGTGTAAGGTATAGGACTTGTAGTGTTGCATGGCTGTTTTGACAAAGTTCACTGTATATTCTATTAACCGACATGCCATTTTATTGCCTTGGTTTCATAATTACGATAGATGTACGAAAGTTGTGAAATGCAATAAAAGCACATATAAATGTAATATATTACTCATAGTTGTATGATCATAAGGCGTAAAAATAATTGACTGTACCATTTTGTCGACCTTCCCTATTTTTCGATCCCTGACTCTTAGTTTTTAAAGCTTGGGATCGGGTCCAATTATCGTAATTAAATAAATTATCTGTCCTTGCTTACTCTACCCCCTCCCCTCCCCAATAAAAATGCCCATCAAATATTCCCTGAAGTTATAGACCTTTTTGATATTTTGCACACACACACACACGCACCTGCTCTGTCTAACCCTGTTTCTGAAAATCAGATATATGTAATAAGTACATGTACTACACAATTATTCTTTGGCCTAATTCGTGTATTAACATTTTTTCGCGCTTTTCTCGAGAGTGTGAAAGAAATATGTTCTGCATCATTGATTATAGATGTAAAATATTAACGATATTTGGATGAAAGTAAGAAAACGCGTCAATCTTCACTATTTCTGCAAGATTTACTTCCGTAACACAATATATATGAAGTCAAATAAAATTTTACCGAAAACCGCTCATTTTACCCCGTTAGTATCATGGTAAGAACAGGCCCTCAGTATCATTTGCTTTTTGTGAGAGGCGACTAAATGGGTCGGTGCTTCGTGTTAAATCATCGCAAAAATAGAGGTCCCTTATCACACGATAAATATCCCTCCCTGCTCAAAGGCCAAGCGCTGAGCATAGGTGTAAATTTTACAGCCCTTCATCCGCAATGGTAAGGTCTCCATATGAGTGAAAAATTCTCGATTGATTGAATGTATATTGTTTAACGTCCCTCTCGAGAATTTTTATTTATATGGAAACGTCACCATTACCGGCGAAGGGCTGGAAAATTTAGGCCTTTGCTCGGCGCTTTGCTCGGAGCTCAGTTTTTGTGGTCTCAACCGAAGGATGCCCCATTTAGTCGCCTCTTACGACAAGCAAATGGTACTGAGGACACATTCTACCCAGGATCCCCCACGTGACACGACCTTAAACAATATACAACCAACCAACCGCTCATTTTAGTTTAAAGAAGTAGAATAGATACAGCCTCAGCAATTTGGGCTTTAAAAATACACGAGGTTGTGAACTGTTATGCTTCACGCCGCCATATTTCATAAAACACTTACAATATTGACCAGACCTTTAACCTCGTGACATCAATTAGTACATCTACGCCTTAGGAGGCATTGTACCAAGTTTGAAGTCTATCAATCAAAGGGTTCTCAAGATATTGATAGGATGATAGCATCCTAGGTCTAGAATATAGGTAGATTGACCCTTGACCTTGTACTCTCAATATCAGTTGAGGTCATCTATTCAGTAAACAAGCTACTTTCGGAAGGTCGGTGTTCTCTACCCGGGTACAGTGTATCTGGGTTCTCTCCTCCACCAATAAAAAAAGCTACTTTCGGAAGGTCGCTAGTCTCTTCCCGGGTACAGTGTATCTGGGTTCTCTCCTCCACCAATAAAACCTGGACGCCACCAGATAACTGAAAACTTGTTAAGTGAAAGCAATAAGCAATCAATCAATCATAGATAAAAAAGCAGAATGTCTGTCAAGCAAAGGAAAAACTATTGAGTGGACAACAGTTGGTTTGTTTGTTTGACGTCCCGTTGATAATTTATCACTCGCATTAAGACGTCACCAGTTGCTGGTGAAGTATCACAAATTTAGACATAAGGGTTAATGTACGAGTATCGCTCCTTAAAAGTAATGGAACCAAGGCCCCAAAGGGGCACATTGCGTTTAAGGAATGGAGTGATATGAGTACATTGGCCCGCTTAAAATCCACTTTACTAGGGAAATTTTTAGGAAGTTTCTTTACAGTATACGTGTTATTAATAATTAAATGTTATTCTTTGCCTTTTTGCTTCATGTGTAGGATTATGTCAAGATACCGTTTTTAATCGTTTACATTTCGACCAACTGCCCAGTGAGTAGAGCATCTGTCTTTAAAGGGAAGAATCACACAGATGTCTGTTTGAGTCCAGATGTGTGTTACAGTAGTTATTTTTCATAATAAAAAACTTTCATACATTTTGCGTTTCATTCTTACAAATTTCATATGGAAAGTATAGATAGTTAGGGATAATAGAACAAAATGAAATTACACTGCACAGAATAATTAGTAATTCTTTTGTTGTTTGAAATTCTCCATTTCTGAAAAGTAATGGAGCATTCAAACAAAAGAATGACGCCAAGGGTGGATTTTAACTTAGAGCTGGCGGCCGTAGCAGAGAGGGTTTTTTAATGTCTTTAACGTGTCATGTCAACACCTGCCGCGAAACGGGACCTCCGTTGATAAGGTCATATCCGAAAGACCCCTGATTCTCACTTCTAAATGTCGAGCGTTTAGCGAAGGAGCAATCACTACCTATATTTATATCTTAGGTTTGACGCGGCCATGGCACGAGAAGGGCTCGAACTCACGACCTACCGGTTACGAAGCGAACGCTCTAACCGCTAAGTTACCCGGTCGATAACAGTTGGTCTAACGACCGATCGATATGTGCAAAAAATATGCTCCCTTTTTCCAAAGGAGGATGTAAGCTAAAAAGTATTCCTTCATTCATTAATCGCAGACTGAAAATTGATATCGCACCTCCAGTGATCTGTATTTGCAGGGAAGGTTTAATTGTACAAATATACCGCTTCTGAAACGTTTTCCATATTCAACATGAATCCTGCCCTTTCTTACAAAACTGTGAATGTTTGATCTATAATGTGTTAGTTTTCTCCAAATACAATGAAAGTGTTCAATCGACACATAACTTGTCAATGTGAGAAGCCCCAATTCGTCTTTACAACAAGCAGACGGACATGTCAATGGGGAGGTTTATAGCCTTAAACATCGTCCTCGAGATAAGAAAATGGGTACCGGTTTTGCTTATTTTAAAATGTCCACAAATATCGAGAGCCCGCCAACTGTAATTGAAGTGCCACAAATTTATTTATGGCCCTTCAGTGAAGGTTATGATCATGCCAAAATCGGCCACGACACGGAATCTCGATTTCTAAAGGTCCCCCTCGAATTTGAAAAAAACCCTCTAAACTCTGGCTTGTAAAAGAAGTCACAGCATGCTGTGACGTAGCCATGGTATGCGTGCGTCTCGAGCACACCACCGCCTGGTCACCACCCTTACCATAGTTGATGCAAATTTGTGTTTATATTTTTTCTCTCTGGCACACAGTTTGCAGCAACTTGCTGCACACTTCTGGAACGCAGTTTGCTGCACACAATTGCTGCACACTTCTAGCACACAGTTTGCGGAAAATGTAAAGTGCCGTAAGTATATTTTTCGCATGCAATTCTTTTCTCTGGCACACATTTTGCGGCAAAGTTGCGGCATAGTTTTGCTGCACACTTCTGGCACACAGTTTGCCGCAAGTTTGCGGCACACACTTGCTGCACATTTCTGGCACATTCTGCTTGAAATTAAGGGATTCTACATAAACTGTAATTATATGTATAAAACCGCAACATCAACTGAATTGCTATAAAGTCAATGATATAGCAAGTAATCTTTAGCATAAAATGTAAAATATAATTCAAAAATAACAAGATGTGATAGCAAAAGAATCTTCAAAAAGCTTTTGGTCCACAATATATGTTACACTGTGTAATATTAGACATTTTCATTGAAGTCCCTTTCTGGCCATGAGTCCATTTCATCTGGAAGGTGCTGCATAAACAATCTAGAGAAAAATGTCAACCCTCTGTGGTCCTTTTCTGACCAAAGGCCAGATTGTGATGTGAATAGATGTGTGAATTTTGGCTTTTTCAGTTCAGTTTTGTCAAATGAATTTATTAAAACTTTTAAATTAGCAAGTGCTATACAGATGATGCTGGTGTATACTATTATGAAAAAGGTGGATTTGTTCTAGAGCACATGTATTATAAAGTGTGTCTATCATTTGCAGAACAGGAATATGTGCAGCCATAATATATGTATGATATATATATTCAGAATTCACACATGTAAACTATCATAAAATTACAATATACTAAATGTCATTCTATACCCATATATTATTGATTGATTGTTGCTTTCTGCCAAACTCAACAATTTTTCAGTTATGTGGTGGTGTCCAGTTTTTTATTGGTGGAAGAGAGAATCCAGATACAATGTACCTGCGAAGAGACCACCGACCTTACGAAAGTAAACTGGCAAACTTTCTCACATATATCGACGCGAGTGCGAATCGAACCCGCGCCGACTAGAGGTGAGAGGCTTTGTGATTTTGAGTGCGATGCTCTAGCCACTCGGCCACGGAGGATTCATGTATGACGCATAATGTTGAACAGGAGGAGTTAAAATGCAGTTTTCAAATCATAAGCATTTAAATAAAATATAAATAAACTATTCGATTAATAAATCGATTGATTATATATTGTTTAACGTACCGCTCGAGAATCTTTCACTCATATGGAGACGTCATCATTGCCGGTGAAGGACTGCAAAATTTAAGCCTATGCTCGGCGATTGTGGCCTTTGAGCAGGGAGGGATCTTTAACGTGCCACACCTGCTGTGACACGGGGCCTCGGTTTTTGCGGTCTCAACCGAAGGACCGCCCCATTTAGTTGCCTTTTACGACAAGCTAGGGGTGCTGAGTTTCTATTCTAACAACCCGTATCACCACGGGGTGATTAATAAATCATTTACTTAATAAAAAAACACTTTTGCTAGAATACCGCTGGTAAAATTTAGAAAAAAATAGCATAAGCATTAAATTGGTTGTTTTTTCTTTTAAATTTATTTTTTTTTATTTAGGAGCATTTACATGCCCAAGTGTTAAAATATCTGGAGAAATCTGTGATATCGCAATGAGAAGTCTAATCCCATAAAATTAAAGAAATTAAAAAGTCGATTCAACATAATGTAAACAAATGCAAACGAATTGAATGAACCATGTAAATGTACATTTACATTATGGCAACATTTATGACGTAACAGTATGAAAAGGCGAAGGTAATGATCAATCTCATAAATCCTATATGGAATACAAATTAGAGAGTTCAGGAAAGACGGACCCTGTGTATACCACAGGTGGGCCCAGGTGCGTTGGAGGAGTAAGTATCCCCTGTCGACCGGTCATACCCGCCGTGAGTTCTATATCTTGATCAGGTCAACGAAAAAATTCGTAGTCAGAATCAGTGTGCCAAAAAAAAAAAGAGACTTAACAATTGGTATAAAACATGTCAGACAGCATTAGACCCAATGGAAGGTTGAATTTGCAAACCAGATCTTTATAACGACCAGAAAAATTGCGAAATGCTGACTTTAAACGAGACTGTTGAAACCCCTGTAACATAAAAGTTTTTTCAGTAGATCATTCGATTTAAAAACTGATCATACACAGAACAAGCTCTTGCATATCACATCAGCTAAGATATATAAAGACCACATGCAGGTGATAATGCTACATAAATATGGGAAGTTGACAATAGAGAAGCTGAAGTCATCCCGTTTGCCATAAATTTGAGTTGTTAGTTTGCCGTTAACATATATTTTCAATAAAAATATCTAAGTACGAAGCAGATATGGAGGACTCTGCTGTGCCATTTATTTCGAGATCACTGGGATATACAATCGACATATGAATGGAAGTGATTACTGTTAATAGATAAAACGTTGTCGATATATCTAAGTGTCGACTTGAAGGCTACAGCAAGGTATTTTGTCTTCACACCTAAAGCTTTTGAATAAATTATGCCTCATAAGTATATATGAACAGTTCAGCTAACAAAGGAGTACAATTCATATCCATGGAAATTACAACAGACTGTTGGAAGGCCTGATCACCAGAAACTACAAAGATACTATCAATGGTGAACTCAAGCATCTTTTTAATTTCAACTTCAGAGTAGTTAGGTGTGGAATCAGAGTGGTGTTTAACAAAGTAATGTATATCGATGACTAATCACTAGATATGAATATTTCGTTTTTCCATTTTTGTTCAAAACGTAACTGCTTGTGTTGTCAAAGAATCTGGTAATTTAATTTATCGTGAGGAATAGTCCTGTAAGGTGTTGAAAAGTCATACGTTATGATGTTTTTGATTTAAAAAAGTTGTTTAACCATCCCATTGACTGGGATATTAAATGTGTCTAAACCAGAAGCATGGCTTTGAAGAATTTCATCTTCTGAAAGGGCAGTTGGAGTATATGTGCGATAAAATGACGGAGGCCAGTTTGAACAAAATATTGATGAATCTATGATGGTCAGTTGCTTACCTAATTCTTCTTCTTTGGTCCTCTTCGTTCCTTGTGGAGCATAGGGTTAGTACAGTCGCTTTCCATCTTATTCTGTTTTGGGCTGTTCTTTTTGCCTCATTTCAGGTCTTCCCAACATCTTCAAGCTCTTTCAATCTTGTTCTTTTCCAGCTGTGTAGTGGTCGCCCTTGTTTTCTCTGACTTTGTGGATTCCAGTCTAATGCCTCTCTGGTGATGTTATTTTCGGGCTTTCTCCATGTGTGACCAATCCATTGCCATGCTCTTTTCTTGATCTGGAGGGATGTTAGTTCTTGGCTGGTACGCTCCAGTAGTTGTTCACTTGTGATCTTAATTGGCCACGTAATTTTACAGATGTGTCGCAGGCACTTGTTGGTAAATACCTGGATTTTTTGTTGTAGTCCTAATGTTAGTCTCCAGGTTTTACATAGATAGAAAAGCACTGATTTAACATTGGTGTTGAGTATTCTTATCTTGGTACTTTCGCTTAGTGTACTGGAACTCCAGACTGGCTTGAGCATTGCGAAGGCTTGTCGGGCTTTGCTTATTCTGGCTTTGATATCTTCGTCTGAGCCACCTGTCTTGCTGATGACGGATCCCAAGTATGTAAATTTTTCCACTTCTTCCAGTTCTTCCCCCTCCATTGTGATTGGTTCTCCTTTTCTAGTTTTGATTTTCATAACTTTTGTTTTCTTGCTATTGATTTTAAGCCCCATCTTCTTTCCAATTTCAATTAGTTTGTTGGTCTTTTCTCTGATCTCTTTTATTTGATGGGATAGTAGGGCAATGTCATCAGCAAAGTCTAGATCTTCTAATCTTCTGACCATTGTCCACTGTATTCCTCTTGGTTTGTCAAATGCCTGCTTTGTAATCCAGTGTATTACTAATAGGAAGAGGGTGGGAGAGAGTAAGCAGCCTTGTTTTACTCCATGTTTTACTTGAAAAGAATTAGTGAGGGATGTTTCATGTATCACTTGTACTGAGAATTCTTGATATAAGGTCTTGATAATATTTACCATCTTAGATGGTGTTTCAGCAGTTGCCACATTCCCTCTCTGTTGACATTGTCAAATGCTTTTTCGAAGTCTAAGAAGTTTATATACAGTGATGATTGCCATTGCACAGATTGCTCCACAATTATTCTGATGGTTGCAATTTGGTCAGTACAGCTTCTGTTTGATCTAAAGCCTGCCTGTTCATTCCGTAAAACTTTATCCATCGCATCTTTCATTCTGTTCAGTATCACTCTACATAGAATCTTGCTGACTACTGGAGAAAGGTTATGCCTTTCCAATTTTCACAGTAGCTTAAGTCTCCTTTTTAAAGCAGTTTTACAAGTAGCCCTTTATTCCATTCTGTTGTATTCTTTCTGCATCCCATATTTTATTCAGAAGCTTAAACAGATATCCACATATCTCTTTCCCTCCATATTTCAAGGCTTAAATAGATATTCACATATCTCTTCTCCTTCATATTTCAAGGCTTCAGATGGTATACCGTCCACTCCAGCTGTTTAACCATTCTTCAGCGATTTTAATGTTTTCTTGATTTCCGGTTTCTTTATATTGTCGACCTTTATGTTAAGGTCTTCCCCTGGTGGTAAGATCACCGGTTGGTTTGGTTCTGGCCTATGTAAGACACTAACGAAGTGCTCGTTCCACCTTTCCATTTGTTCGTTTAGTTTGGTGAGGACTTTACCATCTTTGTTCTTGACAGGTCTAGACTTGCATCATTTACGCCTACTAGGGGTTTTAGTGATGTTGTAGTCTTTACATCCCCCATGTAGGCAGCCCTTTCTGCTTCTGCTGCAAGTTGGCTGACATACTCTCTTTTGTCATTCCTGCAAGCTTTTTTAATTTCCTTATTCAAGATTTGGTGGTTGGAATGTGCATCATTCTTTTGTGCTCTAGTTTTAGCGTTGTTAACTTTTTCTTTCATTTTATGTCTTTCTTCGATCTTCTGCCATGTAGCATCAGATATCCATTCTTTCTTCTTGTTGGTTTTCTTTCCTAGGGCTTCTTCACATGTATTCCTAATGATATCCTTTCCAGCAGTCCATTCACTCTCAATGTCTAGTTCTTGATCTAATGGCTTACCTAATGGCTGGAACATAACTTTAGATTCTTTTCAAAATATATCTGTATGACTCCCTATTCTCTGTTCATGTATAAGTCAGATGGAATCAATATTCGCGCTTAGCATATTGAGTAAATCGCACACCCGGTGCTTTTAATTAGGAAGCCGATCTCGATTTACGTAGAGCCGTAAAGTCCCATGAAAACCTGCTTTGGTATACGGTGTAGATTATTCCAGCTTAATATCTATTAGCATTCCACAATCCAGAGTAACCTACCTGGACAAAATGCTGATAGGTAAATTATTCAATTCTTTATTGGCATTAAACACATTAAAGTGTTGTGTTACACGGTATCATAGTTCTAATAGTCTTTTGTTTCTAAGATATAAAAAGTCTCTGTTATACAAACAAATTATAACAAATCAATGCTTTATTCTCATAAATGTAAAGTGATGCATTACACAGAGAAGATTGGAAAACACTGCATATACAGGAATATTTTTTTTATTTATTATTGATAAATTTATATTTAATTGGTGAACGATTTGCAACAGATGGACATATTGAAATATTAGGACACCGAGAGTAAATAGTAAGAAAAGATACTGAATAATCATCATATATGGTATCTTACGAGGGTTGTTCGATTTGTAATGTGTCTCGTAAGATGTCTCAAAAGCATTCCACTCCAATAGTGAAATGAACATTAAATTCCTCCAAAGTATTCTCAGTTCGAAAGACATAATTTCACTTTCTGAATCCATTTCTGAAATGTGTCACGGTACGCTGATTTAGGTAGACTTCTGATGCACTGACTGATGGCTGAGCCAAGGGCTTGTCGAAACTTGTAACGACGACGAGATAATGACTTTTGAAGTTTTGAAAAAGGAAAAGGTCGCATAGGGCTAGATCTGGAGAGTATGGTGGGTGTGGCAAGACGGTAACATACTCCGACTTCAAAAATTGCTTCACAAGCTCAGATGTAAGTAATGGAGCATTATTATGATTTAGACGAACATGCCTAAATCGTGACACAGAGCGTCGTTTATGACAATACTTCTTGAGCTCTTATTTTAACATCTCGGTAATACTGACCTGTAATACTTTTGCCCTTCGGCACCGGGATTTGTACGGCTATACCATCAGATGGGAAGAATATGCAATAAAGAACCTTCTTTGTGCTTATGGTCCTTTGTCAACTACAGGCCTTCTACTGTGTTTAGTTAGCCATATTTTGTTTCCAATTTTTCTTACTGCTTCGAAATAGTGAACCCACGTTTCGTCACCAGTAACAATGTTTGCAAATTGTCTGTGATTGAATTTGGGAAACATTTTGAGCAACTACTTAGCGGTTTGTACTCGTGCCCTTTTTGGTCATCTGTCAATATATGCGGTATCCATCTGACAGAAATCCATTGTACTTTCAAAATACGTTTCAAAATGATATGCACCCGCCATAGGGATATGCCAACAGCTTTGGCAATATCACCTATCGTGAACCTGCCATCAATTTCAATTATTTCACTGACTTTTGAGATATTTGCTTTGCCTGTTGCAATCACAGGTCGGCCAGATTTTGCTGCATATTTGACGGACTCTGTTCCAGTCAGAAATGTCTTCTCCACCTACGAACTGTTTCATAAGATAATTTATCAGACCCATCAACTTCCCCCAATTCAATAAAAATCTACATTACCGAATGACCGAGTTTTGTGCAAACTTTTATATAATCTTTAATTTCTTCTCAACTCATTTCCAAACCACTTTTACAACAGTGGTCAACGACTGGCTCTATTTAAATGACTATAAGTTTAAAACTATCTGGAACTGATGACTCGGGTTTATGCCGCTGGAAAGGTATTGAATAGAGCTATTCAAAAGTATCATCATCCAACGAAATCGTGCAAAGCATTCTGTGGTAGAATACACATTACATATCGAAGAGCCCTCATATTTTAAGACAGGAAGATAGAAGGACGTGCATCAAAAGTTGCATATATTGTCCGAGTGTCCATGTATTTTGAATATGAGATTTCAAGTTATGGTGCACGTTTTGTACACTGTGCCACTAATGACACATTATGTGGTTCTAGCGACACTTTAGCAACATCTCTAGCACACCGATTTGTTTGCCGCACATTTGCAGCAAACTTTACATTTTGAAAAGGACAAGCAACCGCTCCAACCACAGACCCACTGCAACCAATAATGGGCACCTTAAGACCAGATATAGTATGCGTGAAATGTCATACAATGAAGTTAAAAATAGTGATGATTTATGATGATGATTTATCCCAGCCATTCCTTTAATTATAATAATTTATCAATTTATGCTAATGATGATAAATGATGATGATGATGATGATGATAATGATAATAAAAATACACAATCAATGAATAGCATATGCAGAAGGTCAGGTTTGACCGGTCAACGGAGATGCTTACTCCTCCTAGGCACATGATCCCACATCCGGTGTTTCTAGGGGTCCGTGTTTGCCCTATTTTTAAATTACTCTCTTTGTCACCCCCACCCTCGAAATAACAAACAAACCAAAAAAAACCCTGAAATCTAAAAACAATTCTTTATTCAATAAAAATATGGATCTTCAATATTCTTTTGTATGAATTGTACAATTGTATATTTCAATAATGAAACCTTGAAATCCTTGATAGTTTCAATATCAATGTAGCTATAAATGAAAATCCGTAATATAAATTTAAAGAAGTTTTGATATAAGATATATAGCTTTGTAAGAGATTTTGTTTTTTTTGTTTTTTGAAGAGCGTTGAATGTCATTATGCTAACAACACTTATACAATACGGAATCTACCTTTGTTTACACCTGTACTCTGTCTATTTAAATTTCTGTCCCTTGTCAGATTTGGTCGTTGTTCCCATAGAAGTGTTAACAAGCTAAACCGATATTTTCAGATTTCATTATCTACTTGTATCGATAAAAAGTTGACAATCAAGGTGATAGTGATCTAGGTAGTCTGTGAAACAATCCGCCCCAAGCAGATTGGTAAAATAGCTGTAATCAGTACCTTCATGTGAAAGATTAACACCACAAGGTAAAGGTGTTTCTTCTTATTTTATTGCAATTCATAATTATTTGCATCGCATAATATTGAATTTATAATGGGTATGATTAAAGACTTATGTTCAACGACATTGCTATTACTCAAGATACCCATTGTTACTTTGATTTTTTTTTTAAATTGACGACATTAAAATTATTTCATGATTTTTAAAAAAAAAAAAATTACATTTACTCCATATATACAATGTTATATGAACAAATGTGCATATATAAATATTTATACAACATGTCTGTCCTTTGAATTAAAAAGGTAAAAGATTTTCCAGCAATAAAGCATTAAGCATTTATCTAAACACTGGGTATGAAGAACCATACAGATAAACGTCATACATTGTTTTCATTAACGATCACTCGTATGAAAAGAAAGCTTTGTGCGAAATGGGTTAAAGAATTCAATATATGCTTTATTCGGTTTACTTTGTGAAACAATTATTTCTGGTTGAATACTAGGATTAGCTCAAACAAGTATGTGCTTCACACTTCAAAAATAAAAATAAAGATTGACTTTGTTTAAAAAGACATCGTTTTTCCATACGAAAATGATTAATTGGGAATTATCAAAACCTTCCATACAAAGGTTGACTGGTGTGACCACAGTGAGAAAATCATTACACCTGAATTATGTTTACCGTATCGCTAATTGTGTTTTGGTAATAAATAAATACCAAAATGATAAAGACGAATGTAATGTATTTGAAATTTATGTTACAGTACATGGACAAACTCTAACATTTCTTATCAATGCAAATGGAAGACTTAAGCGATGAACAAATTGAAGGTAAGAGGAAATGATAACAGTGTCTACGTCCACGATTTCAATCCCATCAGCCTTTGATATTTTAAGACTAATAATATGAAATAATTTAAAACGGGGATTTGTTTGATGCAGCTAGAAAAAAACGTTTGTTTTTCATCCTTGTTATGTCATCAAATATTGATACTAATTTTTTTTAACCAGAGTTTCGAGCTCTTTTTGATTTGTTTGATTCGACTGGGAATGGAGTAATCAGTACCAAAAACATGGAACATGTTTTGAAGACTTGTGGGAAACAACCATCTTCTAAGGAACTCCGAGATATGATGGCGGTGGTGGATCCTAAAGGTGTGCACAATATGAGATTTGATTTAATACAATCAGTTTATGTCATTACACACAACGAGATCATTTGTTACTTTATTTGATTTGTGTCAAGCTGCCATGATAATTTATATTCAGTTTTCTTCAATTCTTCTAATGTTGGATTCAACTGCTTAGATCTAAAGAAGTAGTTCACGGTTATCAGATAAACTAACTGCATAAGTCTGTGATGAATGTCTTATATCTGTCTCAGATTATGCTTTGTTAAGGTCTGGCGCTTAAAAGGACAACAAAAAATAAATAATGTATAGCCATTTTAGGGGGGAAGGGGTAATGTAAGGAAGGAGGGGATGGCCAATGCATACAAAATATTTTGTTTAAAAATATTAAACATTATTGGCATTTGTGTCTGATAATGAAGACCTTAAGGGTAAAACAGCTAAGTATTAGGAACGTCTAAAAATGATAAAACCGGTTACTTTTCAATTTTCATATTACTTGCGGAAGGTCGGTGGTCTCTTCCCAGGTACATTGTATCTGGGTTCTCTCCTCCACCAACAAAAACTGGACGCCACCAGATAACTGAAAATTTGTTTAGTGTGGCGGAAAGCAATAAATAATCAATCAATCAATCAATTTTCATATAGACATATTTGTAAAATTATCAATAAATCAATAGAATTTCAGTTTCTTGTGTTTACATCAAATTGGCGATTTATTTTTCTTCATATTGAGACTTCACTAGCTGTTAGTGAAGTGCCACGCATTTTGACCTGTTTATGGAGCCAAACGTCGTAGCAATGAAGGTCTTTATCGTGGCAACGCCTAACGCGACACAGGATATATATTTCCAAGGTCATAATCGAAAGACCCGTGAGAATAGAATCCGGAAACTTTCGGTTGCAAAGCGAGTGATCCAATATCTTCGCTACCGCGCGCGATGGGTTTATTTACACAATAAAATACTTTCATTGTTGTTTATCGGGTGATGAAGGTAGCTAGCATTGTAGAAAAATTCACGTCATAGCCCACCTAAGGGTGATGCAAATTTCCTTGCATTGATTGCTACCTTAATTACCCGATAATAACAAAGAAAGACATTTTATTGTTTATATTCATATTTTTATGCATTTTTAAAAAAAAATATAAAGTAAATTTAATTACAAAAATATCAAATCATTGACCATCGCGTTACTTTAAACGGAACAGCCATACACCCCTTGACCTAGGCGATGTTCCATATTTATTAATGATTACGCGGACAGGTGGCACTAAAAAATCCTGATCGAACTATTTTCCAGCAAACATGTATTCAAAGTGATGAAACCAATGACATTTTCGAAATGAATACAAGAGAAACGATTCAGTGAATGTAAATGTTAAAAGATAATGCATAAGTTTGGTATGAAACATCATGAATATTAGGGGTCATTACATATTTTTTTTAATATTACATACGCATTTTGGCGATTTTTTTGGTTTCGATAATGTTGCTGCCATGTATGGAGAGCCGTCGATTGTTTATGTGTATTGTTTTTCGCCACACTCAGCAATTTTTCAGTTATCTGGTGGAATCCAGTTTTTATTGGTGAAGGAAAGAACCCAGACACAATGTACCCGGGAAGAAACCACCAACCTTCCGAAAGTAAACTGGCAAACTTTCTCACATATATCAGCGCGAGTGAGAATCGAACCCGCGCCGACTTGAGGTGGAAGGCTTTGTGATTTTGAGCGCAATGCTTTAAACACTCGGCCACGGAGGCCTTCGATACTCTTGAAGGTTATAAATAGATTATCAAATTATATATATATATATATATATATATATATATATATATATATATACACCCCCACACACACAGATATATATATATATATATATATATATATATATATATATATATATATATAATCGTAACTTAGGTAAAGGTGAGATACAGTTTGGTGACTTTGTGAAGATAATGTCCAAGCAAATTCGATACAGTGACAAAGAGGGGGAACTGATGGATGCTTTCCGAGCATTCGATGTCAACAAGAGTGGGTATATAAGTGCAAGTGAACTCAGGAATGTCATGACAAATATGGGGCAAAAAATGACGGAAGAAGAAATTGATGGGATGATCAGTGAAATTGACAGTGATGGAGATGGTAAAATAAATTTTGAAGGTAAGCGGTTGAACAATAATAATAATAATTAACCGATGTCCTTAATATATATGTCTATTGAAAAATTCATAATTGTTCTCCCATGCATGGTGTTGTTTAAGTATTTTGTGTTAAGTTCAATTTTTCTTTATATCAACAGAATTTGTCAGACTTGTCATAAGCAGGAGGGACCTATTACTACGGTGACTTTTCATCCTTGCCGAAATTCATTTCCATAAACTGCATTAACGTATTCATAATAACGATGTACTCGCAATTCTTGTAGTAAAATAAAACATCCAACCTCCAGAATATTATAATGTCTAATTATTTATGTTGGGATGTTGGTTACATTTCAAATGGTTAAAACAGAATGAACCATTTTTGCTCTACTCGTTTATGTTATCTACGAAAAATGAGACAGCGATACAACACTTATTCTTTCTTTTGATTTTGCCCAAGGTCTTTTGCAAATAAGGCATTTCAATTCACTTCGGAAAGATGGACAAGTCATGAAGTACATGAAGAAATGTCCAGCACTGTTTACATACTGTAGTATATTACCAATCGTCCAGGCCAACTTGTATCTTGCAAACTGATGCACTTGCGAGTCATCATTGAAGAAGAGAGAAGGAGGGAGCTCAACGATGATAATTGGAAGCGTCAAGACAAGAAATATCGAACTCACTGTAAGCAACATTTTTGTCAAGTGTGAAGATCTTCTTTCAGACAAATTCGCTTTTCTGGGATCGGTAGAGATGGAGATACGTGTATCCATGTAGGAATTTGCTTTCTTTCTGGATTTTGCAATGGCTCTTAGAAGTAATACATTGCAGATGAACATTATCAAGAATGGAAGGACGCAGAAAATACAGAAATCTATCCATGGCCAAACATAAGAGGTGAAGTAGTTTGCTTCAATGCATGGTTCTTCCTTATTGGAGGTTTTCATATTCCAGAACAAATGTAAATTTAAAGCCGTCATTACAAAAAAGATTGCAGATATGGTGGCTTTACAAATTCGGAAATGGTCGTAAACCCTTGTCTTCAGTGGCAAGCAAACAGCAATACAACGATCTATAGTAACAGCAACTAAAATCCAGTGAGTAAAGTCTGTCGACAAGTAAACAAGGAAAGTGTGTAGTTTGCATCCAAAGGAGTACTTACGAATATTGACACTGAAAGCATGGTTAATCCAGTCTGGAAATAGACACCCGTTCAGAAATAAAATGTCTCCAAGAGCCAAATATTTCAGGTAGATAACGGTAGAAGATCTATATCTACACAGTTTTTGCTGGTTTAGAATTATCACAGACAAGATGCTTCCAATGTCTCCTATCAAAATAAGAAACGGCGATAGGAACGTCCACAAAGCTTTTTGGACTTCATATTCTATAACATCTTCTAAAAGATCACTCTTTGTGGAATTATTTGTCATGTTAAAGTCAAACTTTTTCAGGATAATCTTCTGCATCTGGTTGATTTTCCCCAAGTAGTGATTCCATAACGATTCTTCTGTACAAACAAACTTGTCGTGGAAAGATTTTCTTAACTAATTAAAAAGTCAGTTGAGTAAATATATTCAACGATCATTTTCTACTTCAGAATCATCATTTGTCTTTGCTGATTATCATTGAAATATTATTTCCGCTTTTAATGTCTAAAAGGGTTGATTTATTGCTTTTATTGATTGCAGATATTCTTTTCTTTATCTTTTGTCATTATTTCAGTTAATCTTGTCTCTTTGAATCATTATCATCATCTGGTTTACCGTCAGTTTTAAAATCGTTCGTGTTGAAATGGTCCCCGTGAAAATTCATGTAAATAGTAAACCGTTGACAGAACTACCGTTAGCGCGAGTACAACACCACACACACACACACACACAGATAGACAGACAGACAGACACACACACACATACACACACACAGACACACACGGTGTAAGCTTTTGGGGTCCAATCGAAACAAGGGACCGACATTCCAATCGAAACAAGGAACCGACATTTAGTATTTTACATGTACAACTGAAAGTGCATAATAATTGGCAACTTCCTGTGATACAATTAAGAAATTCATTTCAAAATTAAGGATTACCTCTCTCATGCATACCTCTGATCCTTGCCGGATTTGGTTCTACTATTTGGTATTTTTGGTTCTTTCAGCATGAATTACGGATAAATATTTACTGTTATAAAATGAAGAAATTCATATCAAAATTAAGGATTATCTCCCACATAAATAGCTTTGATCTTTTACCGGGTTCCACTATTTGATATTTTCGGTTCTGTCAGCTCTTCCAAGTTTATTCTTACTTCGGAGTTAGAACATTAAAACAATATGCATGTAATAATGTACAGAATCCTAATACAGTAATGAAATATTTCACCATTCACTAATCAAATTTGCTACTTGTTTGATTCCACATTTTGTTGTTGGTGTTAAGACCCATTCAAATCTTAGAATTAAACAAGCTGGTCAACATCATTAAAAGTAAAGCATACAACTGCATATTTCATAAACATAGATTTTTCTGTCATAGTAAGTGGCATGTTTGATTTTCATAATGTGTTTGCATTCTAAAATATTTCATTTCCACTGTTTTTGCATCCGACATCTCAATAAATTGTAATGATGAACATCTCCTCATGGACGCGCTGCATTTGTAAACAGTGTTCACATTAATACAAAGCTACTTCATGAATATAGTAAGCCTATTTGGACAGAAATGAAAGTAGAACGTAAATATAAGAAAGTAAACTCCCTGATGTATGCCAACGTAAAGCTTTGCAGTTCATACCCTCAGATGTATTTTTAAAATTGAAATGTATTTTTTAAAAATTATAATCCGGTCTAAACCAATGAGGCTTTGGGATTGGTAACTATACGTGAGCGGTTTTTTTTTTTTGATGTGGAAAAGACAGGTTTCTATTTTATGTTGCATAAAAAATTTCTTCCATTTGTAAAATCCACCAATTTCTCTTTTGTATGATGGTGTCAAATAAAGACCGCGTTGTTACATCTATCGTCTTGCCCAGGAATCGATATCACATTTCGTCACACATCCATATACATGTAATTCCACTGCGTGCAGTCGTATATGTAAGACGGAGGAAATTAAGATAATCACATCAGGTTGGTTGGTTAGTTGTATATTGTATAAAATCCCGCTTGAGGATTTTTCATTCATTTGGAAACGTCACTATTGCAGGTGAAGGACTGCAAACTTTAGACATATGCTCGGCGCTTACGGCCATTCAGCAGAGAGGGATCTTTATCTTGCCACACCTGCTGTGACACGGGGCCTCGGATTTTGCGGTCTCATCCGAAGGACCGCCCCGATTTAGTCGCCTCTTACGACAAGCTAAGAGTACTGAGGAAATATTCTAACCCGGATCCCCACAGTCAATGAGATGTTAACTTCGCAAGATAAATAAGGACGATTGTTAGGATTATGGGAGTATGTTTTCGACGTTAAAAATTCTATTGACATTTATGTAGCTTGAATTTTCTCTGTTCCAGTAGCTGGCTATGCAAAGTATTACCTATGGTTGTTTATTTAAGTCCTTTTGATAACTTTTCACTCATATTAAAACGCCACTAGCTGTAGGTGAAGTATCAGACATTTAGTTATTACTTATGATCATGAAACCCCATAGGTATGAGTATATATTTACATTTCCAGTGTATTTACCTTTGATATCTTTACAAACTGAAATGATAGTCATTTCCTCATGAATGTGAACTATGTGCGTATGGATTTTAATTAATATAGTACGAGTATTTTATCGGCTGGGGATATTCCGACAGAAATGAAAATAGAATATTAAAAAAAATTGCAGTCTTGAAAATATACGAGGTTATGAACTTCAATGCTTCACGCTAGCACACTTTTCACGAAGTACTAACGCGCTTTCTAAAGTATGCTGGAGTAAAGCGTCGAAGTTCATGACCTCATGTATTAAAAAAACACCGACATTTATATCTTTTAATAACACTTACACTTTTAACAAAAATATCAGGGCCCTTGACATTTACTTCAGTATCGGATGATAAAGAAAACAATTATCCCTAAACCTGGAGCTTGAACGCCATCCGCAGGGGTAATGGATTTCACAATCTCACTAGAGGCCTCTGTTCAATATATATATATATATATATATATATATATATATATATATATACATCCAATGTCATGTATTTTGTTTGCTAAATGTCCAGAAATAGAGAGGAAGGTCAAAAGGCAAAGATCATGAATGTCACAATCAGTAGCGGATCTTGAAACTAGTGGGGTTATTGGGGATGCAATCACTTTCGCTGTGGTTCAATTGTTTTCGAAATAAGTCATGGAGTCTTCAACCCCTCCCCCTTTCTTAGGCGGAAAAGGTACAGAGGGTTGCAACCCACCTACTCCCCTTAAACATTTTCAGGTTTCACCACTGGCAGTTATCACAAACATCCAAAAGGGGTCACAAAGCGAATTGAGAGAAAAATTAATTAGTCTCGCTGTGTCTGGGAAAGAAGTAAAACAAGACGGACAACTCTTGACACAAGTCGATGGACCAGCATGGATAGCAGTAAGTCATAAGAGTAATCCAGTAATCTATCTATCTCTCTCTCTCTCTATCTATCTATATATTATATATATATATATATATATATATATATATATATAGAGAGAGAGAGAGAGAGAGAGAGAGAGAGAGAGAGAGAGAGAATATATATACAAATAGATAAATTGTTATGCGTCCATAAATTTCAATCGATATGTAATTCAGGAACAGTAAAGGATTCTTTTTATTTTGAATACTTCTTTATTACTGACTATATGTATAAATGTAGGTCAGTAAAGCGGGAATGGAGATCGATCTGACCGACAGATTTTAAAGATCTCTTTTCTTTTCCAACGAAGCGAATGCGTATCAGAAATTTCCATTCGAAACAGTTTACCAAAACATGACATTAGATTTATCGCTGCATGTTTAGAATGGAAAGTAACACACAACCTGATGATAGAAATGAAATTAATTCACCGGATATAGATGACAGTAGTACTGCTCTAAGCACCGGAAGTAGTGATGATGAAATTCCGGAAGTGGTGAAGACAAAACCTACTCCATCACGCGAAGTTGTTAACTCCATATCTGATGACGACAACCTCAAAGAACCAACGCCAAACTGGGAAGGTTTGATAATCGTACTGTGACTAAAATATTCTGTAATATTCTGATATATATTTGTTGATTTTTGAGTATCAGACGAATTTCACTATTCTCGTCGCGGAGGGTTCGGTGGGTAACAATATCGGCATTATGACGGTAGTGGGTTCCATCCACGCTCGTGCCTTGGTTGCATTCAACCAGGGCATGCCTACCCCTTCACAAATGCTCGACATTTAGGAGTGAGGGCAAGTCTTTCGGATGAGACCAGTGTAGCGGTAAACGTTGAAACGATAAATAAACCTCATAGTTACGATCATGAGGGCCGTTGATATACTTCATGTATACGGTGACGTCTCAAAATAAGTGAAAAATTATCAAAGGGACTGATAACCGTGTAATTGTAAATATCTAATGAGTGAATTAATTTTGTCTTTTTTTTTCAAGATTATGAATTGATTTTCAATAAGTTTGACGAAGACAAAGATGGATTTTTGTCGTCTAACGATATCCGACAAGTTCTGTTTTCTTATGGTGTTCTGTCAACCGAAGGAGAACTGCAAGATGTGATAGCAGAATTTAACAAGGAAGGTATCTATCTATCTATCTATCTATCTATATATATATATATATATATAAGCGAGAGAGAGAGAGAGATAGAGAGAGAGAGTGTGTGATGCAACAAATGTTAAATGTATGCATTCATTAAAAGCTAATTCATAGCAGTAGAGACTGACATGTCTAGAGATCTGAATGCTTTATTTTGTTGGTTTAAGACAGTCTGTCTATACACACGGGAAGCTCAAATAAAGATACATTGCTGGATTCAGTAAATGGTCGGTCAAGCTCCTGCCTCTACTCCCCATATGATCTGTTGTACAGGAGAATCTTTAAACGTTATACGGCATCACATATCCAGGAGTTGATGTAAATCTGGAATCGTAAAGCTTTTCCAAACTGAACGGCATCGATATGTACAACTTGTTAACACTTAACTACTTTATATATGTACAACCACTCCTCTCAATGGATTAATAAGTAGGCATTATAGACAGTTGTCTTTTAAATAAAAATGGAACTCGGAATAGCATATCCCGTGATCAGTCATCCATAAAATTACTTTGTTAAAAATTGTGTTAATTCTACGAACAAGTACACTGCAGCTGATATTAAAAATATGGTGGAGTTCCTCATCGACAATATCTATCTTTGAAGACTATGTTTTCCAGCAAGTTGATGTACTAATAATCCCCATGGTCGTAACGTGTGCTCCTTTGATACAAGTAGCTGAACATTTTGTATTTATAAAACAGGATTTATTCATAAGCTTCTAAATGAAAAGAATTTTCTTGCTGTGGCGTTTAATTCGACATTTAGATACATCAACTACGTTATATCTGCTAGTATAATTAACAATATATCAATTCGATATATCCAAGTGAACTCAAAATACGATACCGCAGAAAACCCAAATATGTGTCATATTTGAATGTTTTATTGAACTTTATTGGCAACTAACAACTCAACAATATGACAAACACCATGACTTCAGCTTCTCCATCGAGAACTGCCCACATTTATGTATATACATATAAATGGCGATTATGTCTCCCAGCTGACCCGGTACGGAATAAGAACATGCTCTGCGCATTATCAATTTTTAAACCGAGACGGGCTACTGACAAATGCGTTGCTGTTGCAAGGGTTTCAACAGTCTCGTTTAAAGTCAACAATTCGCAAATTTTATGCTCGCTGTAATGATCTTGAGACAATTATTCTACACCATTCCTCTCATACTGATTTGTTACTACGGATTATTCTGCTTATCTGATCAAGATGTATGACTCAATGTGTGTGTAATCGATTCCCAGGGGATACTTACTCGTACTACGTACCTAATCTCACAACTAGTGTTTTCATGAATCCATGTTTTCCAAGTTCTCAATTATGTCTATAAGATCACTTTCGCTATCTTTGTCGCATTTGCATTTTGACCTAAGATGTTAGCAAAAGATTCGAATTCGAATTGGTAAATTCCATTTTCAGTTTAAATGTATACTGGACAAAATAAGTTAGGGATCATGGTCTATGTCATTGATTAAAACTAAACCTTTGTACGTACATGGTAGAATATATGAAACACAAACGCTGACATAATTTATCGTCAATATTTAATCAGAAATCTCGATTTCATTTATTAATTTTTGGGGGGTTATAGTGCACAAAACATGTCAATGAATGACGTGAAGAAATTTTGCATGAAAGACAACTTGAACTTTACAGAGCATGTCCAAAATTGACTCAGAGTTTCTTCAATACTCGGTGTGACCTCCGTTTCTTCTCTGAACAGCCTAATCAGCGTTGCATACTCATTATGAGATTCACAATGTTCTGTTGTGGGAAATTGTTCCATTCCTCTTTCAACACGTTTTCCAGGTCATCCAAAGTCTGTGGTTGGTTTGGACGCTGTGAAAGTTGATGCTGAAGTTGATCCCACACATGCTTGATGGGATTCAGGTCTGGTGAGACAGCACACCACTCCATACGCGCGATAGTTTCCCTCTTTAGATACTCCTAAACCACATGAGCACGTTGGGAACGGGTGTTATTGTCCATCAGAATTAAATGAGGCCCGATTGGACCTGCAAACAACCTGACGACCGGGAGAAGAATCTCATCCCTGTATCGGAGAGCAGTCGGTGCGTCGTTCCTGATGGCTACCACGTCAGTGCAATCCGCCAGAGAGACCCTCACCCTAAATCACCTCAGAGCCACCCCAAAACCGATTATGTTCAGCCACCAATGTGCGCTGTATCTCTGTCTGGCCTTTCGCTACACACCCTAAGACCATCGTGGAAGTCCAGACAGAATCGGGACTCATCTATGAACAGTACCGACTCCCAATTCACATGTTGACGTGCGAATTCTAAGCGAGCTTGTCGATGTCTGCACTACTGGCCTGTAAGCCCGGAGATTAGTAGCATGAAGTCTGTTTCTTAAAGTCTAGAACAATGTGCAGTCCTGTGACAACATTAAACTGACGAGTCAGTCTTGGAGCAGGTTGAAAACGATATCTCCGGGCCAACATTATGATGTACCGGTCTTGGCGTTGCGTTATGATACGGGGTCTGCCACTACTAGGTCTCTCATTGACTGTACTAGTCCCAGTCCCCTGACATCGTGTCCAGGGTCCAGAGATGACACTCTGGGATACACCAAACCGGATAGCAACATCTCGTCTGAAGCATTCCGATTGCTTGATTGCGCTCATTTGCCTGTAAATAACGTCTTTGTGGTGGCATATCTTTACTTAAGTCACGTTCAATAGCTGTTTGCTTTATCAACAACGTAGTGTGATGTCTGCTGACTGATTGTCTGTCTTACACAACTACTCAAAGTGTACCACATTTTTATCGTGCGGTTCATGGACACGTGCAAATTGTGAAGAAGCATACAGTGAACAGGATTCAAGTCACAAAATGTTTTCTCAATTCATGTATATATGGTATTTGACTAAAAATTTCTCTATAAAAAAGAATCAAACCAAAATGCCCACGATCCCTAACTTTTTTGTCCAGTATATTTAGAAGGCTCATCATGAATACATATTTATGTCTGTTCGCATAATATGCTTCTATATTAAATCAGCATAAAATGTTTCATTTACAGTGGAGTTGAAATGTCAGATTCGCATTCATTAATCGGTCGCGGTAACTCTGCAAAAACGTTCGTTTCGTAACCGGGAAGTCTTCGATCCCAGCTCTTGCGATGGCCGCGTCAAACCTAAGGCGTAAACATATTCGCGAAACGCTCGGCATTTAGGTGTGAGAATCATGGGTCTTTCGGATGCATATTTAAAATATAAAACGGAGATCCCGTGTCGCGGCAGGCTTTCATATGTTAAGGGGCCCTCATTGCTGTAGCCGTAAGCGGTAAGCTACGTCTAAATTCACTGCTGAAGCCCTGAGCGTTAAGCATAGGTCTAAATTTGTGGTACTTCATCTACAGCTGGTGACGTCTCATTATGAGTGACAAATTCACGACGGGACGTAAAACAATCAACCAACCAGATTCGCATCGAAATAAGAGCCCCGGGGGATACGGGTTAGAATAGATCCTCAGTGTCCCTTGTGTGTCGTAAGAGACGACTAAATGGGGCGTTCCTTCGGATGAGATCGCAAAACTGCATAGATTATCCTTTGGATGAAACGTAAAAACCGAGGTCCCGTGTTACAGCAGGTGTGACACGTTAAAGTTCCCTCCCTTCTCAAAGGTCATAAGCGCCAAGCATAGGCATAAATTTTGCAGTTCTTCACCGGCAATGGTGACGTCCCCATATAAGTGAAAGATTCTCAATCAATCAATCGAAATGAGAGAGAGAGAGAGAGAGAGAGAGAGAGAGAGAGAGAGAGAGAGAGAGAATTTACACGATATCGATTGCGATACATTTTCCACGTGTTTGACAGTTGTATCATTTTTGGAGCGTGGGCTGTTCTCATATTTAACAGCAATTTCTCATTAGAATATGAAGACTATAAAAAATCTACACATTCCTTCCTTTCCGACTAAATACGATGACAGAATGCTTTATAGCTTAAGATATACTTAATACATTACGACAGTCGCCGGATAGCTGAAAAATTGCTCAGGCGACTATAAATAAAACAAACAAACAAACAAAAGAAAAATACATTACGTCTAACATATATTAGGTGGAAGTGTACAACTGTTTTACGTGGTCATTTTACTATATCATACATATAACGAACCTAGCTGTTTCTCTGCTTTACGATAGATTAGGGATGAATAGAAATATTCAAAACTGTATGAACCTTTATTCATTCTCATGATATTTCTAACTTTTTTAAAATTTAGGTAACAGTTTAGTGTCTTTGGAGGAATTTGTGTCGGTCATGAACAGCCACAAGTCTCTTTTCGGCAAGAAAGACGAGAAGAATCTCGAATTGCACGAGGTGTTCCGGGTACTTGATATTGGCGGAACAGGAAAAGTGACAGCGCAAGCTTTATACAAGTTCATGTCAGAATTTGAAGCATCATTTGACGAAGAATATGCTTCTGAACTTGTTAAGCAGTTCGACTCAAAGGGCAACGGTGATCTCTGTTTTGAGGGTAAATTTCATATTCCTTTCACAGTCCAGTTGTGCTATAAGCTCAAGGGAACTTTCCTGATTAAACTTTGTCCATTGTCTCTACAGGGATGTTATTTTGTGTTATTTTGTTCATCGTCGCAATCACGACTGAAATGTACGTGAAAAGGGAAAGGAGCGTACATTTCAGCCGCGGCTTGCGGCGATATGTAGGGGTTTGAATAGTTGTATAAGAAATTAACAGACACACACACACACACACACACACAGCGACACAAATTACCTCATTTCTCTTTCTCTTTTCCTGAATTTTTGCACGTTAGAGTTAAGTTCCATTTTCGTTCACGCTGTTGGCAAAATGATTTGTTTATTGTGTCACTATTTCGCACCTTTGTACCCCTTCTATTTTTCCTACCTACTTAACCGATAGGTCACACTGGTGGGTTGAGAAGGGGGGCTATGTTAATCATGGCCTAAAATATTATTTGAACTTCCTCTTAACACCCAGTTTTTTCAAATCAATATGCAATAATTGTCATCTTCTAGTCATTTATTCACACTGGGGGCCCCTGGGCAGGGAGGGACCACACAATACCATAATATTACACGGGAAGATGCTTTACATGTAATCGACTGACTGACATTCTTAAAAATCACAAGGACACAATTTTAAGCTTTCCTATGTTTAAACAGAGGAGGTTTATTTCAATTTTTTCTTCAGGAATGTAGTAGGAAAAATCTCTTAATATCTTCCCAAGATCCGCAGGAATGCAGTTTGATAGCGATATGCAATCATTCTCATGTACTGTGAGATAAATTCAAAGTATCAATCCCGGACCAATAAAAGGGGTTTCAAGATTAACTTCGGAATGTATAGGACAGTTATTTTAAGATTCTCTTTTCACTTGCCACAAGGAAATTGTTTTTCCGAATTAGATATAACACTGGATACATAAAGTGTGTTTCACTGTTTCACACTTTGCATGACAGAAGCATACCGTCTGCCCCCCCCCCCCCCCCCCCCCCCCCCCCCCCCAAGTAACAATGACTCAAAATAATGTATGTATCTGTTACAGATTTTGTAAAACTGATGACAGTGAGAATCTGATATGACACTATTTGGTACACCATTCATTTCTTTAAGAACATTTCGCCTGCCAGATTACGGATTCCAAACAAAGTGATTCGCCACAACGCAAAAGTGAATAAGGATTGAACGAGAGTTCCCTTTCTTTGCCAGCTGTTACTGACCATGTCCACAATATAAACACATAAGACAAACACACTGTTTGTACGTCCGTGCATTTGAATATTAAAAATGAAAAACAAAAACCCCGTATTTTTTATTCAGTCAAGACCTTTTAATTAATTTTAATAAATGATATTTAATGGTTGATCATAACATCGCCTTTGAAATAAAGTTGTTAATAAATTGTATGTGATTTAGTCGTTCTTATACAAAACATGCATCATCATTTTGAAGCACTGCTTCCATTCAAAAGTTTAACATTCTGGAAAAATACTTATAGAAAGTGTATGGATCGAATTGATGTGGGAATGGATTATCCCTGTAAAGCATGGGTATTTTGCTATTATATAATTTTGTTCCATATTCTGATAAACTCTTGCATTATACCAGATGTTAAATTTCGGTTTCCAGTTTTGTATTATAATCTTGGAAATGTGAAAAGCTGCAAAATCACAACTAGGGAAACTCTGACTCATAAAATCTCATCTCGATGATTCATGATTTTCATCGGTTTTCATCGCTTTCATCATCGTTCGACCATGATAAGGGTATTTTTTGTTTTGAAAAATGTTAGCAATGTCCAGTAATAACTGTTTTGTGTTATAACAAATAAAGAATAACCAAACAAAAAACAATCTATAGAAAAAAGGGTAATCAACTGTATGCAGTAAAACCCCCAACAATTTCAAAAATAACATTTCATTACCCCTTATAACAGTGTGAGTACTAAAAACCAGCATGGTGGTAGGGCGTGCAGGTTCCTCGTAGACAGTGGAAAACCATCCTACAATAGATAAATTATGGTCAAGGCATATGTACCATTTCATGGACACTAAACCTTTTTTATTATCACAAGATTCTTTTCTCCCTACAATTTTTTTTTATATGTACAATACATGTACCTTCACGTGTGTTAGAAAAAATTATTTCATGCAGTCCTACAACATGAGCATATGCTCAACATTCCTTTCGACCTATCAAATAATCTTATTTGAAATTTGATATGGATATCTGTGCAGAAAATATTTGTTAAATTTGGATACAATGGAAGTATTGTGAAACAAGAGGTGACTGCTTGCTCAGTGCACCATGGGGAAGAACTGGGGAGCTTTAACTGGCTATCATTAGTGTTTAATACGGCTATTAAATGCACATTATGGAAATTAATCTTCACATTCACGTATCATCTAGATTATTGCAAAGTATTTTTTTTCCCTTTTATTACTATTGAACCTTTTACACATCAGGTGGAATAACACATCGTCATAATGGCTGACGTCCCTTTGGAACACGAATGAAAACATAAATATCAGTAATACGTATGCATTGCTTTTAAATTTAATTGCCTAACTGGGTAGATCAGCTACTGATTTGTAGATCGTGAGTTCGAATCTAGCAAGAATTTAAATTTTTTTTAAAGATGACGTTTTTCTAAAACTATTTATACTTACTATAAGGTAAATTTGAAAGTTTTCAATTTCGAAATATTATTGTTTTTATTATTTTTGTAATGTTATTGTTTAATATCATTGTTGTACATATCCTCCACTTTTCATCCACCCCAGATTCCTCAGGTGTGTTATTCCCTCTTAAATTCTTGTAACACCATGTACGTAGGAAAAAAAGAAACAATTTTTGGTCACGTGGATACTTACCCATCTTTTGTGCTTCGCTTCCCAAATCCAGATGTCCCAGCTCGCTACAGTAGTGATTACGCTAGAAATTAATCGCTGTAGTAGCAATGTAGTACTCTGGGTACAATACTGCAGTGACAGAATACAGTTTTAGTAACAGTGTACAGTTTTAGTGCAGCATACAGTTTAGTAACAGTGTACAGCTTTAGAGACCGTGAACAGTCTTAGTGACAATGTACAGTTGTGATGACAGTGTACAGTTTAGTACAGTGCGCACTTTTAGTCAGTGTACAGTGGTGATCACAGTGTACAGTTTTAATGCAGTGTACATTTGTGATCACAGTGTAGAGTTTTGGTGCAGTGTGCATGTGTGATCACAGTATAGTATTAGTACAATATACATTTGTGTTCATAGTTTAGTTTTAGTACCGTGTACATTTGTGATCACAGTGTACAGTTTTAGTGCAGTGTAGAATTGTAATCAAGTTTACAGTTTTAGTAGTGTACACGTGTGATCATAGTTTAAAGTTTTAGTACAGTGTACAAATGTGATCACAGTGTACCGTTTTAGTACAGTGTACATATGTCTTGACAGTATACAATTGTGATGATAGTGTAAAGTTGTAGTGAAAGTGTCAAGTTTTTGGGTGAAAGAGTACAGTTTTAGTGACAGTGTACATTTTTGGTATCAGTGTAGAGTCGTTGTTTAAGTATCAAGCTGTGTATATTTGTGGTGACAGTGTGCAGTAGTGGTTGATGTAAAGTTGTGATTACTGTGTATAGTTGTCAGTGTGTGATTACTGTGTACAGTTATGTTGTCAGTGTGTAAAGTTGTGATTACTGTGTACAGTTATGTTGTCAGTGTGTAACGTTGTGATTACTGTGTACAGTTATGTTGTCAGTGTGTAACGTTGTGATTACTGCGTACAGTTATGTTGTCAGTGTGTAACGTTGTGATTACTGCGTACAGTTATGTTGTTAGTGTGTAAAGTTGTGATTACTGTCCACAGTTATGTTGTCAGTGTGTAACGTTGTGATTACTGCGTACAGTTATGTTGTTAGTGTGTAAAGTTGTGATTACTGTCCACAGTTATGTTGTCAGTGTGTAAAGTTGTGATTACTGTGTACAGTTATGTTGTCAGTGTGTAAAGTTGTGATTACTGTGTACAGTTATGTTGTCAGTGTGTAACGTTGTGATTACTGTGTACAGTTATGTTGTCAGTGTGTAAAGTTGTGATTACTGTGAACAGTTATGTTGTCAGTGTGTAAAGTTGTGATTACTGTCCACAGTTATGTTGTCAGTGTGTAAAGTTGTGATTACTGTGTACAGTTATGTTGTCAGTGTGTAACGTTGTGATTACTGTGTACAGTTATGTTGTCAGTGTGTAAAGTTGTGATTACTGTGAACAGTTATGTTGTCAGTGTGTAAAGTTGTGGTTACTGCGTACAGTTATGTTGTCAGTGTGTAAAGTTGTGATTACTGTGTACAGTTATGTTGTCAGTGTGTAAAGTTGTGATTACTGTGTACAGTTATGTTGTCAGTGTGTAACGTTGTGATTACTGTCCACAGTTATGTTGTCAGTGTGTAAAGTTGTGATTACTGTCCACAGTTATGTTGTCAGTGTGTAAAGTTGTGATTACTGTGTACAGTTATGTTGTCAGTGTGTAAAGTTGTGATTACTGTCCACAGTTATGTTGTCAGTGTGTAAAGTTGTGATTACTGCGTACAGTTATGTTGTCAGTGTGTAACGTTGTGATTACTGTCCACAGTTATGTTGTCAGTGTGTAGGGTTGTAGTGATGGTGCAATGTTGTACTCACATTGTAGAGTTGTGGGGACATTTTAGAGTTACTGTGACATTGTATAGTTGTAGTAACCATATATAATTGTAGTATCAGTGTAGAGATAGGGCATTTTACAATTGATAAAATATTCAAAAACAAAATATTTACAAAATAAAATGAAAGCTTTGGAGATTAGTAAGATATTACTAGATTTTCGCATTGACGAAAATAAGTGAAAAATTGGATCTTCTGCGTATAATGAATTGTTAAATCGAAACAGGCTATATAAAAATGAGTTGATGATACAGGGGTTTCAACATTCCCGTTTCGCAATTTTTTTGGTCGGTATAATGATTTATGTCGCAGATACAACTTCTAATTAGGTCGAATGTTGTCTGACGTGTTTCATACCATCTGTTGGACCGTTCTTTACATACCGATTTTAATTATGGATTACTCCGTTTACCTGATCAAGATTTTGGGATCACGATGTACGTGACCGGTTAACAGGGGATGCTTACTCCTCATAGGTACACTAATGTGCATTGTGGTCTGTGTTTGCCCTACTCTTAATTTTGTATTCTTTATGGGATTTATGAGATTGATCACTGTTCGTTATCGTCACTTTTTTATATTCGAGAATACACCAAATTTCTGGAAAGAAAGCAATCCGATTAAATCAATTCTGAATGTAATCATGCAGATGTGAAATCCAGCCTTTTGTATATGACACCAAATCAAGGAACATCATGGAATACCAATAGGAAATAGATTCTGTGGTTTGAGCCTTTCCATTATACAAGTTACTCCACAACTAAACAATACGATCCTAACAGCCACCATTTCTGCCTCTGATACACAATAGCCAATTCCTCATGATAGTAGTGCGGTTGTGAACAAAGCGCGTAAGAATCTTGATAAAACCAGGTCTATTTCAACGGCTGGGGATTCTCACAGACCTAAAATTAGAATGTAAAGACAAAAAGAAATAATTTCATTTTTGAAAATGCACGAGGAAATGAACTGTGACGCTTCAGCACGGTATACTTTTCTTGAAGCGCTTTTATGTCGGCTGCCGGAAGGGTCGCAGTTCATACCCTCATGAGTTTTCAAAAATGAATGTATTTCTTAAGTGTAAGCATGCATGGGCTACTTCTCATTATGAGTAATGATGATGCGTTGCATTTCCTCGAAAATTTAGACATCTTTGTCGAACTCAATCAGGGTAGAATTTTAGTTAAACAAGCAAACAACAAAAACAAAAAAAACAAAAAAAAAACAACAACAACAAAAATTAAAGCAATTTTTTTTACGAATACAATTCTCTGCTTTTACCCGTACGATTGCAGTAATCTACACGGTCCATTTCCACCCCGAGGCAATAACAATGTTATATTGTCTTGTTTGTTTGAACAAAAATAATATTTTCACTAAAATACGATCGTTCTGTCAAACAAACTGAATTATAGTTTAAACAAACTGCCCAGAAGTTAGTCAGTGGGTCAGGCGTATTATTTCAGAGAAGCCTCTAGAAATTCTCGTCTTAATTTTATGAATGACTTATAAAAATACTAAAATAATTGTACAGAGCATTAACATTTGAGTTTAGGCCTGTTAACATTGACGATTATGAAGTGCTATTCTCAAATTCTAACTCGTTATAACGAGATAATAAAGTAAATCCTCTCAAAATGAGTCTATCCGACTTTCGTACATGACAGTGTCGAAAAGTAGGTAAATAACACAACGAAGAGTCTCGAATCGGGTGTCATAAGGATCTCTCAGAGGCACTAAAAATATGATGGTTGCATACTTTCAAAACCCCAAGGGAAGTACCCCAGTGATTTTCGCGCCATCTGATTTATTTACCTGAATGACCTTCCAATACCTTTAACTTTCGCCGCAATGCGACGAAAATTTTCTTGGGTGTTAAAGATCCGCAATGCGACAAATCTCCATAGCGCCTTATCACAAACCGTCTGGTCTTTCGGGACTTGTAGTAAGCGTTTGGGCAATTTTCGCTTTTTAAACACCCTACTGAGCAATTTCCGTACACTCACCGGCACAAAGAAAACTTTAAAAAGTACCCAGACTGACATGAAATGAACTGTGCATGAAACAATAGGGAATCTGACCTGAAACACCGGTGGGAATACCTCGTCCTAATTACTGTAAACTTATCTTTGACCAAAAAATTCAGCGTCGATTTTTTTCTTCATGATATACATATTTTTATTGAAGATGTGCTGTTCGATATTTTCATATTTAATTTAGTGTCCACATTGAATTTATTGTTTGTTTTTCTGTTTAACAAAACTCACTAGAAACCTTTTTCTAAAATGTCGAACATGAAAATCGAGGCTACCAGTGTGTTTGTAAGTAAAAATGAATATAATTCACAGTATGGAACGTCATTTATTCCCATGGTTTTTCAATTAAATCCAAAACAGTGGGGGAAATATTTGGGGGGGGGGGGGGGGGGGGAGAGAGGAGGAGGAGGAGGATATATTTCAACTTCTGAACATTATAGGAAATTTACAAGTACCAGGTTTTAGGAATTTTATTTTTGTAGTCAACCTAACAAGTAAAAAAATATGTCTCAACCTATACGTCCTTTTTGCATGAAGTGTGAAATCGCTATCAAACTTTAAAGATCTAATTACCTGTATATGGTTTTTTAAATAATGTTTGAATTTAGTGGGTGGCTGTAAAGATATAAAAATGTTTACAGAAAAGTCTACCTTTAATAGTATTAGAATGTTATAAAAGTACGCGGCTGTGTAATATTCATAAAGATTACGATCAACGATCTAAGATAGCTGTGTCGCAATGCGACAACTCATTCTGTTTTAAAGGTGCAGTGGTTATGATTAATAAAATGAACCACTTAATCAAAACCTGGTGCATTTTATGCTTTCTTCTTTTTTTTTCTTATAATTTTGTTATATGACTATTATTTGCTTTATGCGAAAAAGAGAAAAAAAATATTGAATGAGACACTATAGAACTTGTACACATCAAACTTTTTTTCTTTATCCTTTAAATCGCTCCAATGATGTGACTTAACCAACCTTAAAATCTGCCAATCTATCGGCAATAGACGTGATTAATTAGAATGATTGCCAGCCCGCGTATTTTACTTCCCTTCATACTTATCTTCAATTGATTAAACCTTTGCGAAAACTCTTCAAAAATCTGCTTTGTTTGGCGAGCTTGGACTCGCTTTAATACTCCTCATTCTGGTCACTAATTTTCCATTCAAGCGAAGGCAGTGGACGTGAATAGTCATGGTATGTATTTTAGGATAAATTTTACTTTTCTGTTTAGGTCCCTTAGATATTGCAGTTTGAAAGTATGAAAAAAAATTACATAATACCATTTTGAATGGCTTTGTATTTTTGATAATCTCTTCCCACTACAGTTAAACATTTAGCAACGCTGTGTGTTGTAATTTCATGTAGGATGTATATTTAAATGTTAAAAAAAAACATTTCCTAATAAAAAAAAAAGTGTAATGTTCATTTCCGCAATAAAAATTGTCTACCTAGCTCTCCTGTTTCTGAATTTTTACATTCAATTTACAATTGATAACACGTAACTATGAACTGCCACCGCAAAGTTTGCCTATCAAAGTTAGCTTTTCGAAAACACTTTGATGGTAGACATTTCCTAAGTCTTTCGGTGGTGACTTATTAACTTTACAGTGTAGTAAAATCTGGGTCTAGAGACCTATCACGGATATGTGTGCGGAAACATACATAAGACGACAGCGAATTAACGTGTTCAGAAACAGGATTCAGTATGAGTTAACACAAACTATATGTCAAGATGATGGAATATACTGGTAGCACTGTAGGTGTCGGTAAAATTAGGCTATTTTTTTTTTTAAGTAAACAGTTTAAGCGGTTTCGCTTCCATATTTAGACTCGCTTGTTGGAGACGGATACTATTTTTATACAATGCATAAATTTCATTTTCATTATATTTATTTTTTTCTTTTTCGTAGGCTGATCAACTAACAGAAGAACAGATTGCTGGTATGTCTCTCTCTCTCTCTCTCTCTCTCTCTCTCTCTCTCTCTCTCTTAAGATGTGTAAACAGATTTTTAAAATATAGATGCCAATTATAATATGTCTTAGTACACAAGTATTTATCTGATTCCTTTCATTGAATTTCAGAATTATAAATGAATATAAAGTACTGAGGTTTGAAGGATACTTACCAAGGTTTTTCTTTTACTTCCAATTTAGAATTCAAAGAGGCTTTCAGCCTGTTTGATAAAGACGGTGATGGAACCATTACAACAAAAGAATTGGGGACAGTGATGAGGTCATTGGGTCAGAATCCTACAGAAGCAGAACTTCAGGATATGATCAATGAAGTGGATGCTGATGGTGAGGGTCATCATTTGATAACAATACATGTAATAATAATATCATAATTGTAATTATAACACATGTAATAATTTTATAAGTAATAACAATGCATGTGTTAATAATGCCTGAATCAATAATAATACTTGTAATCATAATACGTGTAATAATAATATATGCAATAATAATACATACAATAATAATAATATGTAATCATAATACGTGCAATAATAATACCAAGTTATAGTGGAATGTTGACGGTAAGTTTTAGTGGATGTTGACGGTAAGGTTTAGTGGATGCTGACGGTAAGTTTTAGTGGATGCTGACGGTAAGTTTTAGTGGATGTTAACGGTAAGTTTTAGTGGATGCTGACAGTAAGTTTTAGTGGATGTTAACGATAAGGTTTAGTGGATGCTGACGGTAAGTTTTAGTGGATGTTGACGGTAAGTTTTAGTGGATGCTGACGGTAAGCTTTAGTGGATGCTGACGGTAAGTTTTAGTGGATGTTGACGGTAAGCTTTAGTGGATGCTGACGGTAAGTTTTAGTGGATGCTGACAGTAAGGTTTAGTGGATGCTGACGGTAAGTTTTAGTGGATGCTGACGGTAAGGTTTAGTGGATGCTGACGGTAAGTTTTAGTGGATGTTGACGGTAAGGTTTAGTGGATGCTGACGGTAAGTTTTAGTGGATGCTGACGGTAAGTTTTAGTGGATGTTAACGGTAAGGTTTAGTGGATGTTGACGGTAAGTTTTAGTGGATGTTGACGTTAAGCTTTAGTGGATGTTAACGATAAGGTTTAGTGGATGTTAACAGCATTTGTTAGCAGATGCGAACTGTAAGCTTTATAGGTTTGTGGTGTTAAGTAAAGTTTGATTAGATCCCTACATTTGCTTTGTCCTCCATTACTGTACTTAGGTTAGTAGGCTAAAAGGTGTCTCAATAATTTGGTGGTATTGCGAGCTTTGGAATTTGTTTGAAGTCAAAATGCACACATGATAATGAACTGCACTATACAAATATTGACTTCCGAGAGAGTTCGCTTGGCACGTGGATACCATTCATATATATATATATATATATTTAATTTTCTGTTTGAAAAGGAAATGGAACCATTGATTTCCCAGAGTTTCTCACAATGATGGCCAAGAAAATGAAGGATTCTGATTCTGAGGAGGAACTCCGAGAAGCATTCCGAGTGTTTGACAAAGATGGTAATGGTTTCATCAGTGCAGCAGAGTTACGTCACGTGATGACAAACTTAGGTGAAAAATTAACCGACGAAGAAGTTGACGAGATGATCAGAGAGGCTGATTTGGACGGTGATGGACAAGTTAATTACGAAGGTACGTACTCAATATTTTGCTGAAACAAAGTCGACAAAACTTCGTATTGAATTTGTACACGTTTTTAATTTTTTTTGAATATTCATCAGTATATTAATGAATATTCACAAGGTGAACTTTTTATTTCACAAACCATTTTTTTCCAGAGTTTGTAAGAATGATGACAACCAAGTAAAAAGGAAGAATTTTATACATTTAGCAAAACTTGACATTGTGGTATTCGACCCGACTATATACAGCCGAGTGTCTGAAGTCAAATCAAATCCCGAAACAGCATTACAGTGTGATGTTTGTCACACTCTTCCACATCCAGTTCATATGACATTTTACAACTCAATTTTTTAATTTTTTATGATCTGATTATTGTATATTTGATATGAAACTGTTATTTTAATGTTGAATAAAACCTATTCATAACTATGTTTCATCTTTGTTTTCGTATATTTAAAATTTGATTTTAAAAAACATACCTATGGAAAGGTAACGAAAACCGTGCAGAAACAACTCACGATTGTTGAATGATTAATTCGTTATGAAATCCATAACAGTTAAACTGCAGAGAACTATTGATTAAAGTTTTAGTCATGAAATGGACAAACAACACATACGAATTATTTGATAAGATATGAAATCTAGGCAACATGTCATTATGCAATTCTAAAAGCAACTTGGTTTCAGAAGAATGAAAATCGAAATAAGCATTGACTGCATGGTGCCTAGGCATAATGCTTCATATCTCTATTACATAAAGAGAATATTTTTTAATGATCAGTTTTGGCTGTTTCATCATATAAAAGGAATGTATTGCATTCCTTTGTCATACAATGCAGTTATTACTGAATCATTCATAGCATCGTATGTCACGCTACAAAGAGGTCTCATATAAATGCAAAAACAAATGTAAAATATATTAAACAAATTCATATGTATATCATTACCTGAATTACATTTTATAGTACCGTACGTGAGCCCATGTTGAATAAGGACCCAGCAAACTGTCCGCAATGCGACAAATCACCATAGATGTGTTTACTTAAAGTTTAACAAGAAAGTAATCCCGATCGGTCTTGAACCTCCAGATTTAAAAGTACATTAAACATGATTATCATTCTTGTCCATAAAGGATTCTTACCACAATACCATCCGCTACACAATGCAGTTAGAATTACAAAGATTTAATTGCGAAATGCATGAAAATAAAGGACTTTCTCGGATAACACGATATTAGTAGTTTAAAGTGAATAATTGATCAGAACACGTTAAACGACAGAACACGGAATGCAACGGATGAAAAGCCGATTAACCGTTGGGGTAGATTTCAATGACCGTATCTTCCTTTTAAAAATTTAGTTTACGGTATGTATCTGACAAGGAGGGGATTGATAAAATCAATGTCATTTCATAAGCCTGCTTGTCCATTTAGCTATAATGGGGTACAAATTCGCGAAGACACACAGTAGAGTTTAGAGTAGGACATGTATGGTAGACCCTTGATTACCCAGATACACTCAGTCTCACTGTATAACCTTATGTCTGTTTATTGAATTTCTGGAAAGTTGATCTCCACCATCAAGTGTTAAAAGACCCAAGAACCTCCCAGGCTGTAGTGCGCTTGTTCCACCAGCTAAAATATTCAATGATTCAATTTGCACGTAATGACATTTATCTTGAACTGCTAGTCAGAATTTTCTTTGATAATTTATATGAGATGAGAATATGACAATTTTGAAATAAAGGTATATCTACTGATCTATAGGGACTAATGACTCTATATCACTTTTTAAAAATATTCATCTTTAAATGTCGCATTGCGACATGTCGCCATAGATTTCCAGAGATTATCAATCAACATTACCTGTAAACACCCAGACTTATGCACAGAACACGCCATTATCAATTCATGTACGCAGAAGTTGTGAAAATATAAAAAACCACATCACATACACAGGGTGGATTTAAATTATTTAGGTCGCTGAATTCTGTCAAATTTTAAAATATTTGCATGTGAATGTCGTGAATAGACCTGTTTGACACGAGGTTTCGGTTTACAATAACTAGATAACACCATTTCACATAAAGTTTAAAGAGGAAGGACACATATCATGGTAAGCGGATTTTCTATGCAGTTTTATGTCATTGATTTAATTGCGATATATCGGCATAAGTTACATGTATTTAGTTACATGGAAATTAGGAAAATGTATTATCTAATTAAATGCCATTTGCATAATTTCTCGCATCTATTTTATGAGAAATTATTGTTACTATAGTAATTAATAGACATTAATGTTATAATTTCTAGCACCGGATCCAAGTTAGACTGACTTAACGAATATCTACCCAACAATGACACACAGATCAAACAATTGTTTTCATGGGTTCTTGTGAACCTTGAATGACTATCAATACACTTGTTTGCCTCATACTACAAAATTTAAACTTTTTTCTAGGCAGATCAACTTACAGAGGAACAAATAGCGGGTACGTCTGTAATTAAATATAATATTTAGGGTGTATTCGAACCATATTTAACTTTCGAACATCATTCGCGATTGTTGAGTTACATCTTGAAAAAGTTCAATTCATAAGGCATGGATTCATTTTTATCCTGAAATATCGATGTATGTACAATATCATGGAGGAATGAATTGCCCTTTACACGTTATTTTTTGAAGATTGTCCACAATGAACTCTCTCTGTACACATTTCTGTATGTTAAAGAGAGATTTTTCAATGAACCAAGTATCGCTATTTAAACCCTTCAAAAGGGTTCAACTGAGAACTCATGGAATCATTTTTATATATGTACAATACCATGGAGCAATGAATGGCCCTCTACGAGTTATTGTGATGGAGCTAGTCCATAGTGAACTAGATGGCCTCTTTCTGTTTGTACACGTTACTGTACGTTAAACAAACAGAGAGAGTTTTCGATGACTCAAGCATCGCTTCTTTAAACCCTTCACTCGTTATTGTAGAAGGTCTTTTTTGGCGGTATCGGTGTCACGTGTACAGGTTATCATTCATAACTTAAATAACAGCATATTAATTTATAGTTATTCATAAGTGCTGTTGAAATCGAGTACCAGGTAAAACGCGTGCTTTCATTTGATGAAAAACCCAATATGCAGAATCATCTATAATTCTTATCCGTACAAAGAACGTGACACAACGGTTAGACGTCTCTGAATCTCTTCGAGACATGTACTCCTGCGAGTCCATTTCTCATAAACCTGAAATCACATTCGTACAATGTAATAAATGATTTCTTATGTGCATAAAACATATACATAACTTGAAATGAAATTCGATGTAAAAGAAGCATGCCTATTGTATAAAAAACAACCGAATATTCAATATCATCTTGTATCAAAGTTTCGAACAGTACATAACTTGAAGCTTTTATTATTAGAATTCAAAGAGGCTTTCAGCCTGTTTGATAAAGATGGTGATGGAACCATTACAACTAAAGAATTGGGGACAGTGATGAGGTCATTGGGTCAGAATCCTACAGAAGCAGAACTTCAGGATATGATCAATGAAGTGGATGCTGATGGTGAGGGTCATCATTTGATGTAATACATGTAATAATAATATCATAACTGTAATTATAACACATGTAATAATTTTATAAGTAATAACAATGCATGTGTTAATAATGCCTGAATCAATAATAATACTTGTAATCATAATACGTGTAATAATAATATATGCAATAATAATACATACAATAATAATAATATGCAATCATAATCGAGAGAAACGTTGGTTGTAAAAATGCAATGGTTTTTTAAGAACTAAGGCTGTAGGCATTAATCCGAAACTTGACAGTGTTTTCGGTCCAACATCTTTTTATGTCCCCATCAGATAGGGTGCCAGTTTAGTAAACAATTGAGTTTGGAATCAAGGCTAGATAATTCACCCTATTGAACATAAATAAGGACTGGGATGAATGATTATTATTCATATTTCTATACAAACTATCAGTGCGTAGTAATCTTATATTTACGAAACATGGCGTGGACTTCAATGACACACATTTGTTTCTTATGTTCTTGGTAAAATTTTAGTGAACTCGTAAATTTGTTTGTAATAATGGTAATAGGTCTATACTATACCACCCCCTAATGAAACACACACACACACACACACACACACACACACACAGAGGCAGAGAGAGAGAGAGAGAGAGAGAGAGTCAAATAATCGATTCAAAATTAACAGCTCTATAATTCTGCTCTAAATCGTCAGTCAGCCTAAAGTTCTCTTTTAACCAGTAATTCTAATATTTATGACATTGATCCACCACAAATGATAATCCTCATCAAATAACCAGGAATATTCGATAGTTTGTCAAGACCACTTTTCATTCCCTTGTTTGTCCTGATGGCCATGAATAACGCCACTTCCGATAATTACATGTGTATGCTTTATTCTAAAATATTTACATTTGCCAATGTTTTGTCTTATATGATAGTACTAACAAAATTGACATTTAATTTTTTATAACATGAAGTCAGTCACGTGATCATACTTTTTTCTTGCGTATGAATACAACCACCGTTTCGAAAGTATTTGAGTCAATTGTATTAGGTACCTTCACCTGTCTTGACATCATAACGGAAACAAAATAAATAAAACGCATCAGAATATTTACAGAGAATTTATTTTGTTAAACAGACAAGAATTTCATTAATGAATAAAACAGAAATATTCACCATACCGCTTAGTTTTATCTTTTAAAAATACCGTCTGCAACTTGAACTGCAATTTCGGAAGTATGGCGAATTCATACGATGTCTTTGATATTTACATTATGGCAATCTAATATTAGATTCACTTTATGATGATGGTGACCGGTTGTTTCCGGGCAATAGCCATCACCTCCATGACCGAGGCTGATTTCGAGCTCGAAACATTGTTGAAGTCAGGGCGCCGCTGCGAGTCTTTATTTAAATCCTACAACAGAAATTTCTCGATTGAACGAAACGACTCATTCAGTTTGTGTTTATCTTCTCTTACACACCCTGGAAGTAAAAAAAAAAAAATGAAAATATAACGTACCTGTACTTCGTCTAAATCTATCGGTATAATTCTACAACCACGAGTCCTAACGATGAACATGGAGTTGCTCCCTTCCAAAAACCTGACCTAGAATTTAACATCAACTTGATCCAATTATCCTTCGTCATCTCTCTAGATCCTCTGAATTTCTGTCGAAATCTATGTTCAGTAATTGCATTTATCAATTTGAATAAGGTAGGAGACCGCCACCATTTCTCCATCACCGATTGACCGGATGTAGTCACTCAGCGCTTCTTGTTTTCAATTGAGTTAACTCGACGCTCTTAATTATCTTTATTTTACACTTGTTTCATTTTTTTGTAATCCTCCTAACATAAATATTTATATTTCATATTCTCCTAGATATTGTTCCCAATTATTTATTCGATCAAACTTTAACGAACTGTGTACGATGGTCTGCCTACACACGTATGGAAGATTGATGAGAACAACACAAATCGAAACAGAAATATAAATATAAGAAATAATATGTCATTTTTTGAGTGTTGTTGAGATATGACATAAAGTTGGTATTTGATCACGTGACCAACTTCATGTCATATCCCAATAACACTAAAAAATGTATCTTATTCTTAATTAATCGAATGAAATTATATCAACGTTTTTGTGTTACCATATTTATGTTTGATATTTCAACTGTTTTTTAAATATTCAAATATATCATTTGACTCAAACGTATCTTCTAAACGGGATACCGGAAGTGATGTTGTTCATAGCCATCAGGACAAACAAGAGAATGACACGAAATGTAATCGAGAAAAACTGTCGAATATTCCTGATTATATGCGTCAATGAGGATTATTTTTATGGTGGATTAATTGCATAAATATTTTAAGGAACTTTGGGTGGGTGACATTAAAAATCAATTTTGAATCGAAGTTTTGAGGAAAATAAAAAAAATACAGGTTGACATTGGATTTGAATATCAACACACACACACACACACACACACACACACACACATATATATATATATATATATATATATATATATATATATGACTGTGTCTTTTGAAAATTTATGGGGTGACAAATTAATAAAAATCTCTTCTTGTCTGAATGCTAACAGACACCCCCCCCCCCCCTTCCCGTTATTGTTACAACTTCATTGCTTAGCACATTTCGATACTTTAATTATAATGCTCATAATTATATAAGTTTTATAAGTTAGAAATTCTTGAACAGGAAACGGGACTATTGATTTCCCGGAATTCCTAACTATGATGGCCAGGAAAATGAAAGAGTCTGATTCAGAAGAAGAGCTAAAGGAAGCTTTCCGTGTTTTTGATAAAGATGGAAATGGTTTTATAAGTGCTGCTGAGTTACGTCACGTGATGACAAACTTAGGTGAAAAATTAACCGATGAAGAAGTTGACGAGATGATCAGGGAAGCTGACATTGACGGAGATGGACAAGTTAACTACGAAGGTTTGTTATTAAGCCAGTTATTAGCTTATCAGAGAGAGATTTACCTTTTATCAACTTTTTTCTGATACACTGGCACCAATCAAACAATTGCATAGCTGAAACTGTAAAAGAAAAATCTCAAGATCTGCAACCGGTTATGCAGTAGGCACTCCTAAATTCAGTTGCGAAAGTTGATCCTTGTAAATTGAATTGGGTCTTAAATCGAAAAATAAGAATGTGATACTCTGGGCAATTTAATATCTTATGATTTCAAAGTAAGCAACACACTCAGGTGGCTAGTTTGGCGCTTGCAATTGTTTTGACGCAAGAGCCTGCAGTCAATTTTTACCAATGAAGTTGAACTTTTGAACGAAAAACCAGCCTCAGTCTTATTCTATATAATATTGGAAATAAATTTAAAATGTCCTTTACACTGCTTTTTGCTATCATGTCTTGTAAAGGGTGGTAGGATTTGTCAATTGTTTTTCATGAAATTTGATATAAATAAAATGATTGTACAGGATATACCTCATTTGCGAAGGGGATTTTGGCTTATGCAGTAGATCGACCAATGAAAACAATGAGAGTAATGTAATAATGTGGAAAAATATTTTCTACTAGATGTTGGAAATCGATAGTCTGTCATTTCCATGGTATTATAATTTATGCAAGAAAATTTTCTTTGAAATTTACATCACATTATCATATGATCAAGAAATTATATTATGGAGTGTTTTTGGATGCATGTTTCATCAATATAATATTCAGTGAGAACACAGTTAAACAGCAGATATTACTATAATTCATGATTTAAGTATTTTGATACGTATATTGGTGTTTGTGAGGTGTATTTTGATACATAGTGTCGCGTTTCCTGTGTTCTAGGTTTACTTTTAACTTTTTTAAAAAAGGGTAACATTTTATCACTCTTACAGATGAAGTGTTTTACACAAAGTACCTGAATTATTCTATCTTTAAGACGATGACGATATTAGCAGAAAACAAAAACTATGAAATTACATTTAAAAAGATAGGTTTATCAACAATAAAGCTTCTATTTACACAACGCAGACATTCGTAAATAAAGTATGCTTCATGAAAAATTGAACATACCGAAGAGTATTCAATGTCGTAATTCCTATAAAATAAATACAAATTAGAGAGATGGACAAACACGGACCCCTGGACATACCAGAGGTGGGATCAGGTGCCTAGGAGGAGTAAGCACCCCTGTCGACCGCTTACACCCACCGTGAACCCTACCTCCCGATCAGGTAGACTGAGTAATCCGTAGTCAGAATCAGTGTGCCAAGAACGACCTTACAATTGATATATGAAATACGTTAGACAGCATTAGACCTAATGGAAAGTTGTACTGTCAAACTAGATCGTTATAACGACCATAAAATTTGCGAAATGATGACTTTAGACGAGATTGTACAAACCCCTATAATATCAACTTCTTCGTCAGTAGCCTGCCTCGATTTTAAAAATTGATCATATGTAGAACAAGTTCTTGCGTATCGAATCAGTTGGGAGATATAAAGGTATACAGGTACATGGAAGTTCATTTAATACGTATTATTTTATCATTTCATATCTATTTTACTAATTACGGCGAATCTGATCGTCTGGAAAATTTAGTAATTTTAACAAACTATAAAGTGACGTCACATTGTGTAAATGAATTCTTAAAATCTTAAAATTAAACTTAAACACTTAAATTTCAATATTATTTATCATAATTCACCGACACAACACCAATATGTGGCCCCATGGGGATCCGGGTTGATAGAATAGATCCTCAGTACCCCTTGCTTGTCGTAAGAGGCGACTAAATGGAGCGGTCCTTCGGATGAGACCACAAAACCGAGGCGCCGTGTCGCAGTAGGTGTGGCACGTTAGGAATCCCTCCCTGCTCAAGGACCGTGAGCGTCGAGCATAGGCCTGGATTTTGCAGCCCTTCACCGGCAATGGTGACGTCTCCATATGAGTGAAAAATTCTCTAGCGGGACGTTAAACAACATAAAATCAATCAACCAATATGTGTATCAAAATACTTAAATTGACTATCTGCTGTTTAACTGTGTTCTCACTGAATATTATATTAATAAAACGCGCATACAGAAACACCCAATGACATAATTTCTTAATTCTATGATAGTCTAAGGTAAAATTTTATTACGCAATTCCTTACAAAATATAAAAAATTCAAATACTGTAGAAATGACGTACTTTTTTCCAACATTTAGTAAACTTTTTTCATATCACTCTCATTCTTTGAAGTTTGTCGATCTACTGCACTGCCACACATCACCAGTGTAAACGTGCGATCTCATTCACAATTATTGATTTATAACAAATTTCTTGGAAAAAAAATCGACAAATACTGTCGTCCTTTGCAAGACATGATAACAAAGGGCTGTGTCTGGTAAGTGTTATTTGGAATTTTATACAGTTTTTTCGTTCAAGAGTTCAACTTCATTGGGAAAAATTTGTAACCTTCCATCGCGTCAAAACAGATGCAAGTCTCAAACGAGCCATTGGAGTGTGTAGATTACTATGAAATAATAGGATATTAAAATGTCCAGAGCATCACATTCTTATTTTTGGATTTAAGGCCCAGCTTAGTTTCCACGAGCGAATTTATCTCCGACGCAACCGCAACTGAATCTACCGAAGGGGGAGGATTCTACTGCTCAACCGGACGTTGATCATGCGATTTTTCATTTACAACGTTTGGTTGTGCAGTATCTAGACTGGTGCCCGTATGATAAATCATCAAAGTTTAGATTCACACATCTTGCAAATTACCATAAAAAATGAGCATATCTGAACCTTAGAACGCCAATTATTAAAGAAACTGTTTTTCTTTCTTGAAATTGCTCAAGACGCAACAAATTTATATGTACATTTTATTTTTTTTTTTCAGAATTCGTGAATATGATGACAAATAAGTAATGAAAGATACTAACTCTTCTACTGTCCGTGCAATGAGGCATTTTTTTTTACGATCAATTCACTTTTCGTTCATGCAGATTCTTTTCCTTTGTAAAATATATCTTGCAAACATATCCATTACGCAATGAGGTATAGTATAATTTTGAAACTATGTCATTTTAAACAATAGTTTGAAGTGTGTGCTATTTGTCGTTCATGTCATTTTGGTAGTTTTATGTTTTACACAGATTGTTGACAGAATAAATGTTTTACAAATTCAGAGTTCTGTTATTCCTGATGATACAAATGTCTTCTAGAAGCGTCATTCACCAAATGTAACATGCAATCATGATTTTGAAATGCATGTCCATTGGATAAGGGTTCAAACACGAAAATGGGGATCAAACTGATGATAAAATAGATTTCAAATACTGAATATGATCCGAGGTCCTGGGGACCAAAGACTGTCGCAGTAGCTCAGAGGTTAGAGCGTTCGCTTCGTAACCGGAAAGAAGCGAGTTTGAGCCCCGCTCGTGTCTTGGTCGCGTCAAACTTGAGACGTAAACATGGGAGGTAATTACTCCTTAGCAAAGGTCTAAATTCGTGATACTCTTCTTACAGCTTGTGACGTCTCGATGTGAGTGAATTTTTTTTCTCGATGGGAGGCAAGAAACAAACAAACAAACAGCTAAAATCTAATTTCTTTTATACCTTTATTCCGCAACTGCGTCATAAATATACAGGAAATGTCCATACTTTATCAAAATTCCACCAAAACCCAGACCTATAGCTACTGATGTGTACAGAATTCAGAGAAGTGAATTATGTCACGAAAAAAGACTCGTATCAGATTTCTAGAAATAATAACTACAATGACAAAATCAGACAGAATGTGCAATTTGTTAGAAGGCTATTGGCAAGTGTCATTAATTGAAAGAGCCAACGAAATACCTGTATTTGTGACTCCCGATGGCTTTATTCAATACAAAGTGATATCTTTTCGTATACAAGAATGTTCTAGTGACCTTTCAGAGGATGATTCCCTCCCTTCGTCATGACCTTCAAGGATGTGAAGCCTACATTGATGATGTTATCACCTACAGCAACACATGGGAGGAACTTCTCCAAATCATTAGTGCGTTCTTTGACATTCTGCCAAAAAGCAAGCTTAACAATGAACCTTGCAAAATGACTTTTGACATGATACTGTAGAATATTTAGGTTATAAAGTAGGTCATGGTAATGTTACACTTATCATGGTTACAGTGGAGGATATCGCAAAGTTTCCGATTCCTACAGTGTTTGCCTAGTAATGACGATAATCATCTAGTTGATTATTCTGTCATAGCGGGTGCATATTATAAAAAGTTGAAATACTAAACTGACATGCAGTCTAATAAATTAGCACATGCACGTAAAACTACTCAACAGGTTTCAAGCCAGAAGCAAAATGAGCAATTCGACTCTAGATATGAAGTGATACTCAATCTAGAAGCTGGAGTTAAGGATCCGGTAGAGTTTGGAACTGGTAAAAATTAGCTTATATTTATCATGATGAAGTCCATAGGTATGTTGATGCCTTGATAGTAATTAGGGTTTCAAAACCTTTACTACCACTCGTTCCTATGTGACGAGTAAGATATAGCGACTTTACTGAAATACACGTGTATATTGATTGATTGATTGATTATTTGTTGTTTTCCGCAACACTCAACAATTTTTCAGTTATCTGGTAGCGTCCAGTTTTTGTAGGTGGAGGAGAGAACCCAGATATAATGTACCTGGGAAGAGACCACCGACCTACCGAAAGTAAACTGGCAAACTTTCTCACATATATCAGCGCGAGCGAGATTCGAACCCGCGCCGACTAGAGGTGAGAGGCCTTGTGATTTTAAGCGCGATGCTCTAACCACTCGGCCACGGAGGCCCCCTCACGTGTTTATACTTCATATATAACACTGTAAATACGTTTCAAGATTTTAGTGCAAGTGGTTTCTTTTGTGTATCTTTAACAACCTTATGTAAACTTTCTTGTTTGATTCTCTCTCTCTCTTCTCTCTCTCTCTCTCTCTCTCTCTCTCTCTCTCTCTCTCTCTCTCTCTCTCTGTGTGTGTGTTGAATAAGGACACATTAAATCTTCCACAATGTGACATATCACCATAGATGTGTTTTTGTTGAATAAGGACACAGCAAACTGTCCGCAGTGCGACAAATCACCATAGATGTGTTTACTTAAAGTTTAACAAGAAAGTAATCTTGAACTTCCAGATTTAAAAGTACATTAAACATGATTATCATTCTTGTCCATAAAGGATTTTTACCACAACAGTACCTTGCGCTACACAATGCTAACTTATGACGTCACATGTAATTTTGCAATGCTATTATGTACATTCACGACGCAAAACATTTACAGGTACTTTCTTTCGTTTGTACGTACAGAATTTGCCCATCTCTATGATTTGTTTTTGCTATAGGAATTACGAGATTGACTACTGTTAGTTATCTTAGCCTTTTCATAGATCTGCTTGTCCATTAAGCTTTATTTTGTCTCAAATCCGCGGTGGAACACAATATGAAAAGCAGTGCGATTCAAGGATGACATTTATGGTATGCCCTTGATTACCCAGATCCACCCAGACACATTATATAACCGTATATGTGTTTAATGAATTTCTGAACCGCTAATGTCCACCATCAAGAGGTGAAAGACCCATGAACCTCCCAGGTTGTAGTCCGTTTACTTCGCCAATCAAAGTAGTCTATGATTCAATTCGCTCGTTTTGGCATTACCTGTATCTTTCCCGCTACATTTTCGTCAGTAATTTAAATAATATGAAAATATGGTAATTTTGAAATGCCGTTATTTCAACTGACCCATAGAGACCAATGACTCTAAATCACTTTTAAATGTCGCATTGCGACATGTCGGCATGGATTTCCATAGTTAACTAATAAACAATATCTGTAAATACCCAGACTTTCAAACAAGGTACTTCGTTACTTCAACTCATGCACTACCAAAATTATGAAACTATGAAACCACGTCGCATACACAGCGTGGGTTTTAAATTCTTTAAGGCGCTGAATTTTGTCAATTTTTAAAGAATAAGGCACTTATTTGCATATGAGTGTCGTCAATAGACCCTTTTAATTTGTGATAACTAGATAACAACATTTCACATAAACTTTAAAGAGGAAGGACACATATCATGGTAAGCGGATTTTCTATGCAGTTTTTATCATTGATTTCATTGCGATATATCGGCATAGGTTACATGTATTTAGTTAAATGGAAATTAGAAAATTGCATTATCTAAATTAATGCCACTTCTATCAATTACTTTATTATGAAGTCACATTCAAACCTGAAGCCCGACGATTTACCCATTTATCTTTAAATGAGAAATTATTGTTACTATAGTAATTAATAGAGAGATCCATTAATGTTATAATTTCTAGCATCGGATCCAAGTTAGACAGACTTTACGAATATCTACCCAACAATGACACACAGATCAAACAATTGTTTTCATGGGTTCTTGTGAACCTTGAATGACTATCAATACATTTGTTTGCCTCATACTACAAAGTTTAATTTTTTTTTTCTAGGCGGAACAGCTTACAGAGGAACAAATAGCGGGTACGTCTGTAATTAAATATAATACTTAGGGTGTATTCGAAGCATACTTAACTTTCGAACATCTTTCGCGATTGTTGAGTTACATCTTTTATTTCATTTTTATCCTGACATATCGATGTATGTACAATATCATGGAGTAATGAATTGCCCCTACACGTTATTTTTGTGGACTCTCTCTCTCTCTCTCTCTCTCTCTCTCTCTCCACATTACTGTACGTTTAAAAGAAATTTTTCGATGACCCAAGAATCACTCTTTGTTGTAGAAGGTGTTTTTGACGGATATCGGTAACACGTTTACCGTTTATCATTTCATGATTTAAATAACGGCATGCTTTATTTATAGAGCTTCTTAATTGCTGTTGAAATCAGATACCGGGTAGAATATATTCTTTCATTTGATTAGAACAATCCAATCAATAGCTGTGATTTTTATCCTTAAAAAGAAGTTTTCACATGACACATCGGTTAGAAGTGTCTCTTATATAATTACTTCTATTTGTCCATTTTCTTATAAAGCTGAAATCACATACATACAACGTAATCGGTAACAAAATGATTTATTTCATGCATATAACAAATAAATAACTTGTATGTCAGTTGGAAATGAAATTCGATACTGAAGAAAGTATGACTAATACATTAGACAAAACATTGTCTCACGATATCATCTTGCACCAAAGTTTAGAGAAGTATACGACTTAAAAGTTTTTCCTATTTGTAGAGTTTAAAGAGGCTTTCAGCCTGTTTGATAAAGATGGTGATGGAACCATTACAACAAAAGAATTGGGGACAGTAATGAGGTCATTGGGTCAGAATCCTACAGAAGCAGAACTTCAGGATATGATCAATGAAGTGGATGCTGATGGTGAGGGTCATCATTTGAGACATTAACAATAAATTTGATAATAAGATGATGAGTTATAATATTTACAGTACTTTCTAGCTTTTGTATGGAATTTTATTGTTCAGAGGGCGTGGCAGTCAAATAGCGCAACGACGGGGTTGCCACGCCCTTCTGTACAATAAATTCTATACCAATGAAAGTATCTGTAAATATTTTGTTTCATGAATGTTCATAATATCATTGCAAAATTACGTGTGACGTCATAGGTCTGGGGTTCTCCAGAACGAAGCTCTCTATTCGACATAGAGGAGAGTGACATTGACCTTATAGAGTTTCAAAATGATTTGGATGACATTACATGCAAATATGCATGGTAATGAATAATGAAATAAACGCGGATGAGGAATTTCAACGATTATTTTGCAGACTTTAGCTACATACAGCACGTGGTGTTTTGCAGATTTGCAGACTTTAGCTACATACAACACGTTTTTTGTTGTTGTTTTTTGGGGTTTTTTTGGGTTTTTTTTTTTTTTTTGCAGATGAGAATCGTTATATGAATTCATATTGATGTATGTAAATTGAACACATCGGTTATGCTTTATTTGTTGCATTTTTTATGTTTTCATCATTGAATGAATGCTACAAAATTGTTGCTTTTCTGTGTTCATGGTATGGAAGTTCTATTATGGTTTCGAGGAACGTATAGAATAATTTCCTACATCTAGAAGATACTGTATGTTGGAATTCTGTCAAAGGTTTTTGTCTGATATAAGTATGGCTAAGTTCCAAGCAAACATTACCGCACCACGATTCAACTGTAATTATAACACATGTAATGATAATATATATAACGATATGCATATGCAGTACAAGTAATAATAATGCTTAATCAATAATAATACTTGTAATCATAATACGTGTAATAATAAGTATGTAATAATAACATGTGTAGATTATATATTATTTAACGTTCCGCTGCAAAATGTAGACCTATGATCGGCGCTTATGGTCTTTAAGCAGGGAGGGATCTTTATCGTGTCACACCTGCTGTGATGTGGGACCTGGGGTTTTTGCGAAGAACGCCCCATTTAGTCGCCTCTAACGACAAGCAAGGGGTACTGAGGATCTATTCTAACAACCCGGATCCCCACGGGGAAATAACATATGTAATAATGATACGTATAATAAAAATATGTATAATGATGATGTAAGTAACCATAATCCAGAGAAAAGTTGGTTGTAAAAATGCAATGTATCCTTAAACGCTAAGTGTATGCAACGTGCTTTTAGAGATTAGTCCGACTCTTGACTGTGTGTCCGGCCCAACGCCATCTATGAGTCTTGATAATAAATTGAGTTTGTATTCAAGGACAAACATTTCATTCTACTGAAAATAAGCGAGCTTGGAGTAAAATATTAGAGAGTGTTATTCATATTTCTATATATGCACACAATCTACTCCGATTCAATCATCGTAATCTAGTATTTACGGAGGATGCTGTGAGTTCCGTTTTCTTTGTAAACATAGCGTGAGCTTCAATGACATTGGATTTGAATATCAACACACACACACACATACATGTGTACACACACACACAGAGAGAGAGAGAGAGAGAGAGAGAGAGAGAGAGAGAGAGAAGGTGAATTTCGATATTGTTTTAAAAGGATACTGACTTTCAAACAGTTTCCATATTAAATGTCACCTCTGATGAGATAAACCGAAAGAGAAGAGGAAAACGTACTGAAGAAAATGCTATTTAATCTAATGTAAACTGTATTTTTGTATGCATGTATAAGCTTAATGAATATTATAAATAGTTTTAACAACATAAAACGCATGTTTTCTACCTAATAAATCAGCTCACATACAAAGATAATCAATTATGTATACGATATCAAAGCCGAGAAATTAGGGAAACATATTCCATACTTTTTTAAAACACGCTAGAAAGTATAGCGATAAATTAAACTAATTTTAATTAATCTAACTGGCATCTACTCTACTAGTATATACATGAATATAAAATTTAATATGTTAATTTGTCTAGTAATATCAATATACTATTTACAATTGTACAATTGCAAGAATACAGACCTGCATGTGAAAATGAGAAATCTAACAGGGAACAAAGATCTTTATATTATTTTCTTAACCATTGGCAATTATTTACTCTAAGTGATTAATATTAGTCAGGTTTGCATTCCAGAGTATATGATAATAATAATAATAATAAATTTATTTTGTAAAGCGTAAAGTCCATACTGCTCTAAAAGCTATAAGATAATGAATTATTTTACAAAGATAAACAGCAAACCTTGGAAATTTTGAGATAATTTAGAAAAAAATGAGACAAATGAGACTCAAGATTTTTAAATATTTTGGAAACAAGATCATGAAATAAACAGTGTGTAATTGGAGGTCATATTGAAAGAGCTTGAGATAGAATACTTTAATAACTGAGATATTCTGTACAGGCGTGAAATAATTAGAGATCCTTTAATTTGAGATATATTTGTGTAAACAAAAGCAAAGGTCACTTAAGTTGTAAGTCTGAGATGTTTTATTGTTTCTTGTCATATTTGACTAAAGAGACATTGACAAGAAACAGTATTGATGCATGTCTTTAAGACCCGTGAACTTCAAATAAAATTGTAAACGACAACACTAATCATAGTAATTAACTATGAAATATGGAAATTTGAGTCTATATAAAGAATTAAAAAACATTAAATTACTGATTGTTTGATTTCAAAATATCAGGGTATATCATAATAACCAAGATGTGTATTTTTGGAAAATTCCGAAGCATAAGAGAGTAGCGAGTTATGCCTCTTCGTACAGACTGGAAGCAATTAACACCGGTAACAAGAATAATTCTTTAGAAAAATAAATTTGAAGTTTCCTTGATAAAAGAATTTTAAAGTAAACTGTTTAAGTGTCACTGCAAGTTGCTTACTTTTGACATTTATTTCCATATAAATTAATTTTTAACTGTAAAAACATTGGACATAGATGTGATGATTGACTGATTGTATACTGCATAACGTCCCGTTAGAGAATCTCTCACTCGTATTTGCCGGTGAAGGGCTGCAAAGTTTAGGCCTATGTTCATCCTTACGGCCATTCAGGAGGGTGGGATCTTTATCGTGCCATACCTGTTGTGATACGGGGACTCGGCTTTGGCGTTCTCATCCGAAGGACCGCCCCATTTAGTCGCCTCTTACGACAAGCTAGGGGTACTGGGGACCTATTCTAACTCGGATTCCCATGGAGTAACATAAATGTGACACTGATGAGTGCAATTGCAAGACCAATAATGACTGTGCAGATTTTTATTGCGGTAATGCTCCTGTTTCAGTTCTCTCCAGAGGTAGACAATGCAAACAAATAGCATCACTTCTATAATGGAATCATGTGTGAAAGATGTCAAGAACATTGAGAGGACAAATATTAACACAATTTTAACGGCTGGCGGATATGTTGTACAAGAAAATACTAAAGGGTCAGTCTGAAGATCTATTAAAGGTTTACCAGAATTTATCGTGACAATGAATTGTTTTGCCATTATAGGACATATTGTAATTCTTAACCAATGGTTCCATTAATCTTGTTTCATTCTTATAATAAAAATGATAGCAGATAAAAATGATTTTTTTTGTGTTCAAATACGCCAGTTTTGAGATGAGAGCTCCTCTGTGTATGAGGTGCATTTAGTGAATAGAATGTATTAAAAGAGGCTTCTGTTTAAGTATCTAAATATAGGAAATACTTAATACCATCGAAAGAAATGTTTTACTAAAGTGCAAATATAAAAACCAATGTCATATTTGCAAGTAATATCTTAGATATGACACGTACAAGTAATGAAATAACTTGGTATAAGAATTCTATGTATTTAATTAGTGCTTGAATACTTATCATTTACTTACCTTGTGTAACAATCGAATTCGGGTGATGAAACTGTGTAAAACGTGCCGAGCACATTCACTTATGCAGGGATGAATATTTGTCCCACCCCCGCGTGTAAACAAATTGTTTCAGTCCTTTCTGTGTATGAGAGTTTTCTATATGGAAATAACTTGGACGTACCTTGAAACCTGCGTATAGCAGGCATCATTATCACGCCTTTAAAAAGGATGGATGTGGAACAATGAATGTTTCGTAAATATCTTTCCTTGTCTGAATACCAACAGACACACCCTTTTTCCATTATTGTTCAGAAATTTAGCATTTCAATACTTTGACTAATGGCTCACGGCGGGTGTGACCGGTCAGCAGAGGATGCTTACTCTTCCATGGCACCTGATCCTACCTTCGCTTTGTCGGAGGTCCGTGTTGCCCTACACTCGAACTTGTATATGTCTTGGGGATTTATAATTACGATTTACACATTGTTTACTTCGCCATTCGATATTTGATAATTGTCCTCATAATTATGTAGTTCTAATAAATTTGGCATTCTTGAACAGGTAACGGGACTATTGATTTCCCAGAATTCCTAACTATGATGGCCAGGAAAATGAAGGACTCTGATACAGAGGAGGAACTTAGGGAATCTTTCCGTGTTTTTGATAAAGATGGAAATGGTCTTATAAGTGCTGCTGAGTTACGTCACGTGATGACAAACTTAGGTGAAAAATTAACCGATGAAGAAGTTAATGAGATGATCAGCGAGGCTGACATTGACGGAGACGGACACGTTAACTACGAAGGTTTGTGATTGGGCCAGTTATTAGAATTATCACACACACACACACACACACACACACACACACACACACACACACACACAGATATATATATATATATATATATATATATATATGCCAATGTTTCAATGTTTTACCTTATATGGCACTACTTATGAAATTGACTTTCAATTCTCGATAACATGAAGTCAGTCACCTGATCAAACTTTTTTTTTTTATTTATTTATTTTTTTTTTTGTGTGTATATGAATACAACCACAGCTTCAAAAGTATTTGAGTAAATTGCACTAGGTACTTTTACCTGTCTTGATATCATAACTGAAACAAAATAAATAAAACGCATCAAAATATTTACTGAGAATTTGTTTTGTTAAACAGACAGGAATTTCATTAATGAATAAAACAGAAACAGTCAACATACCGTTCAGTTGTGTTACCTTTTAAAAATGCTGTCTGCTACTAAAACTACAACTTCTGAAGTATGGCGAATTCATACGATATTTGATATCTACATTATGGCAATCTAATATTAGATTCACTTTATGATGATGGTGACCGGTTGTTTGCGAGCAATAGCCATCACCGCCATGACCGAGGCTGGTTTCGAGCAAGAAACATTGTTCAAGTCAGGGCACCGCTGCAAGTCTTTATTTAAATTCTACAACAGGAATTTCTCCATTGAACGAAAAGTCTCTCTCAGTTTGTGTTTATCTTCTCTTACACACCCTGAATAAAAAATACAACGTACCTATATTTCGTCTAAATCTGTCGGTATAATTCTACCATTACGAGTCCTAGCGATGAACATGGAGTTGTTCCCTTCCAAAAACCTGATCTAGAACTTAACATCAACTTGATTCACTTATCCTTCGTCATCTCTCTAGATCCTCTGAATTTCTGTCGAAATCTATATTCAGCAATTGCGTTTACTAATTTAAGTAAGGCAGGAGACTGCCATCGTTTCTCCATCACCGACCGACCGTATATATATATATATATATATATATATAAATCAGAAATAAGTATTGAAATCTACACAAGCTGTAGTATGATAAACAAAATCATAAAGTCAGTTGAGTATATTCACACAAAGCCTATTTTGGTGATATATATATATATATATATATATATATATATATATATATATGTGTGTGTGTGTGTGTGTGTGTGTGTGTGTGTGTGACTTTCGATAACTCGCAGTTCGAAGGACCTTGATAAAACTTCGAGAGATCGAGAGTTCGAGTGATCGAAAGTTGACAGAAATCCGCAAATTAAAGGTCCGACATTATGTTTTAATGTTATAGGAGCCGGTGTAACGACGAAAAGTGACCCCCGTAGAATAATGACCGGGGGGTCAAATTTCTACGTAGAAAAATGACCCCCCCCCGGGTCATTATTCTACGGCAAGTAGGGTCATTTTTCGACTGTAGAAAACCCTTCCAGACCGTTTATTCTACGACACCATACACGTTGAAAAATGACCCCCATAGAAATATGACTCCCTACTTTTTCACCATATTATACAATAATATCTTGTGAAATGAGATGTAATACTCAATATTCGTTCATCCCAGGGTTGGATAGGGTCGGTGAAGATAACTGTGTCTCCTGGTTTTTTTGGTTTTTTTTTTAAATATCCTTAAATGTCGTGGAAGCAAATATAACACCACTTCTTATATGGGCCCCATAAATATGATTTAATAATTCCTATTTCTTTGTGATTGGCTGAGATTCACCAATGTAGAAAAATGTTACTTCTAAATTTATCTGCACATGACTCAATGTGTACGGAGTTGGGAAGGAGGAGGTGCGAGCTAATAAATTTTTTTAGCTGTCATTTTCCCCTGATAACGCCCCCTCCCCCCCCCCCAATCTATCCCATGAAAGAGCCTGGCATTGGTGTCCTCAATGGGACAAAGGGACATTTAATCTCATTCGTCTGCAAGTCTGTCTGTTTAAATTTGTCACAAAAACTTTAACCTTTGTCGTAACCTTTGAATGAGATAGGGTTTTCGTATTTCACATGTATATTACCTGCTACAAGATCTTACCAAATATACTATGATTTTTAAAAAAGAAAGAGATATGGCTATCATTTTATATATGTATAATCCTTTCTAAAACTACGTTTTCTGACCCTGTGACCTAGACCTTGAAGGTTGACCTACTTTTCAAAAATGGTATATTTCTGTATATTTCTAGATTGGGAAAAGATAGGGGTTTCGTATTTGCATTCCTGAAACAAGACGTTCTCGAGCATGCTATGGTTTTTTACCCCTTGACCTTCATGTTTGACCTAATCTGCCAAAAAATCGCTGGAAATTACTTTTGAATGACATAATTATATGATAGGGTGTTTATATTTGACACTACATGCCATAAATAATGGTCTCCCATCCACTGACACCGGAAGCGGAGATCACAATTCTTTGATTTCATTTCAAAGCAACTAAAGTACATTAAAGAATTCCAAATTGATATATATTTTTATATATTTATTTATTACAACTACAACTATAAAAAGAGCACAGAAACTTGCCACTAACTTTAATGTATTTTCAACGTTTACTAAGGGGTATCATATTTCGATTTTTTTGCAACAAACTTGTCTTCCAAATCCTCCCATTCACACAATAAATTGAACACATTTGGATCTATTTCCTCGCTTAATTTTTCTAAACCTTTTACTTGATGGGGAAAATCTTTGAACTTCAATACGTATACGTCTTCTGGTCTTTCTAATTCTCTGACAATATTGGAGTCGGTTTCATTGTTTACCAGTGCAGCTTCAAGCATTCTTTTTGAAATATACTGGTGGTATTTCTTTGGCACGAAGTTTTTGATGTAGATGTAAGGTGTTCTGCTGTAAATATCCTCTGTTACATCCAATACAGGTTCGTAATGGTTTCCAATATTCATAATAAAAATGCATTTCGAATTGGATTCGTTTTTTCCCTCGTGTAGGGGAGGGTACGGCAGCCAGACGTAATTGTCGTTGTTTTTGTCATTCATCCCGTGCTTGCAGTAAACAAAGATCGTTGTATTGCAAATTGTAGCGAATGTACGGATTTCTGTATCAGTACCCCAGGAACCTTCATGTTCCATCCGCGAACGTTTCAAATATTTTGGATCCGCTTCCATGGTTTGCAATAGATGTTTATTCTCCTTCATAAAGCCAACAACTTTATTTCGTACATCATTGTGATATGATTTTTCCACGAAAAGCGATATTTCCGTATATTCTTTCGAGTCCATGGTGTGAAGCAAAATGACGAACAGAATTGTTGCCTTTGAAACTTCAAAGAACCGCAAAATGACGAACAGAATTGTTGTTTTTGAAACTTCAAAGAATCCCGCCTATTTGATGGCATCATTTTATCCTAAACAAAGTGATTGATGTTTTAAGCCTATAATATTTTTCCCATGGGAGCAAAGTTTTGAAATCAGACTGTGTTGTCACAATCACTAACAAAGGCAGCTGGTAAACGATCAAAAATAGCCAAAATAAATAAAACGCTAGAATTTGAAAGGAATTTGTGAATTGAAAATATGAAATTTAATTGCTTTAGTCTGACCCCCAAATCGGGTGAGCTCATATTTACATTGATATAAGAAATCTCGGATTAGCAATAATAATTTTATGTACATGCATTAAATCAGACTGTGTTTTCACAATCACTAACAAAGGCAGCTGGTAAACGATCAAAAATAGCCAAAATAAATAAAACGCTAGAATTTGAAAGGAATTTGTGAATTGAAAATATGAAGTTTAATTGCTTCAGTCTGAACCCCAAATGGGGTGAGCTCATATTTACATTGATATAATCGGATTAGCAATAATAATTTTATGTACATGCATTAGGTATCCCTTGCCCCCCCCCCCCCCCCCCCCCCCCCCCCCCCCCCCCCTCAGAAAATGTTTCATCCGATTGAATCAGTTATTCAAAAACAAGTAATGTTTTATATTTGTGCACACCCAACATCAAATGTTGTAATATTGCTAATCATACCCGGGAAAAAAATTATGTATATTAGACTGGGAAGATTTTTTATGCTGCAGACATTCGGTTTTTCTATTGGTAAAAAATATTATATATGAATAAAAAGGAAAAAGGCAATATAACTGTGTATAGACTTCTGTAATTTTTTTTGAATATGAAATACTTCTTTTATATGCATCAAATCTTTTGATATAAAATGTCTCAATTTGTTTGTGCTTTGGTGATACTAGCAAACGACAAAAGACATAATCAGATATAAAAAGAGAGGGATCTCAGGGGGAAAAAAAGACAAAAAATCATTATCTGTCCAAATACTGGAACTTCCCAGTGATCAACCTTGAAGCAATAAAAAGAGAACGTGTATTAGCAGAGGGTGGGGGGACATCTAAAAGAAAATTTACTCTAATAAAATACTATACTCAGAAAAGTTAATCACAGTTTGTGCCCCTGATGTTGAAGATATTTATGAGATATAATTTTTTTCAACAATTGCCCGTTTTTCATGCAAATTTGGTGGTTCAGAAACATAAACTTCCGACAAGAATATTCTTACCAAAACCAGCCTTTTGCATCAAAAAATGAAATAGGGTCATTATTCTACGGGGTCATTTTTCTACAATCCACACGGAGAAAAATGACCCCAAAGCCATATTTTCTACGAAAAAAGGGGTCATTTCTCTATGTAGAATATTGACCAGGGGGTAAAATTTCTACGTAGAAAAATGACCCCCGGTCATTATTCTACGGGGGTCATTTTTCGTCGTTACACCGGACTGCATATTACAACATCCTGACATTCTTTGTACACGTTGTCCTTCATATTGTTAAATATAGTAACTGACTTGAATTTTAACACGGAACTTTTTTAACAATATTTTATGTATTTTTGTTCTTCTTTTTTCCAATTAAGATAGACGTACATTTACAGACAAATGTTTCGTCAATAACGAAGTTTCGCAGTCATGAACTACACGGAGCACAATCCATCGCACAATTGTTACAATTTTCAGTCACTTTCCGCAACGCTCGGATTCTAATTTAAAAAGCACGAAGATTCTTGGCATGTCTCTAAATTATATTTTCAAGAATTATTGTTTCCTTGTTCATTCCAGCTAGTCTATAACTTGGACATTGTTAAATTGTACAGAAAACAAAGCGCACGGGGGAGGATTGAATTGACAAATTAAACAACTATCTTCCCCATTGGAAAACACCGTCTTTCGAGAGTGAAAAATAATGTAATATTTGTTATGGGACCCAAAGAACAAGGGGCACTAAGGGCCAAAATATGCCCAATGTCAAAACATCATAACACTTCGAGAGATCTACAACTTTTGAGAGATCGAACGTTCGAGAGATCAAGAGTAAATTTGCTTAGTTATATAGATACAAAAATCGGGACCGTGATTTCACTTCGAGAGATCGGGAACTTCGAGAAACCGAAGTTCGAGCCATCGAAAGTCACCAGGAGAGAGAGAGAGAGAGAGAGATTTCCTTTCCCACTATTTTCTGATAATCTATCGAAGTTTGTATTCATATAAATTGTCGTCTGCTATCCTGAAGGAAGCTCTCTCAGAAATCTAGATATACAGACTTTATGTTACCACATCAGATCCTAAGAATAAGAATGTCAGTTATCATAGAACCTACTAATCTTTTTCTTTTTGAAAATAGCACAAGATGCAAGAAAATTATATGTACTTATTTTGTTGGTTTTTTTTTCAGAATTCTTGAAGATGATGTCAAATTGATGAAAGATGCCATAACTTCTACCGTCCATGCAATGAGGCATTTTCAGCAGTTCACTTGTCGTTCATGCATATTCTTTTTCTTTGTAAAATCTGCCTTGCAAACATATTATCAACGCTATGAATGATAATATAATTTTGAAAACATGTCATTTAAAACAATATTTTCAAGAGTGTGTTATTTGTGGCTGACATCATTTTGACATCACTTTGGTAGTTTTATGTTTTACACAGACTGTTGACAGAATAAATGTTTTACAAAATCAGAGTTCTGTTATTCCTGATGATAAAAATGTTTTCTAGAAGTGTCATTCACCAAATGTAATCAGTCCTTTATTTTGATTGTGAAATTTATGTTATGGATTCAAACACGAAGATGGAAGTCAAACTGATGATATAATAAAATAGATTGCAAATACTGAATCTAGGTCTTAGGTCCTGCGGACCATTAACGGTCACTATAAGTCAGTGGTAGAGCGTTCTCTTCCTAACCGAGAACCCGCGAGTTCGAACCCCGCTCGTGCCATGGCCGCTTCAAACCTAAGACATAAACATGGGTAGTGATTGGCCCTTCGCCAGACGCTCGGCATTTAGAAGTGAGAATCGCAGATCTTTCGGATATGACCTTAAATATGGAGGTTCTTTGTTGCCGCAGACATTGACAGGTTAAGGAACCCTCAATGATACGGTCGTAAGCGCTAAACATAGAAATAAATTCGTAATACTTCACCTACAGCTGGAGACGTGTCATTATGAGTAAAAAATTCTAAACGGGACGTAAAAGAAAAATAAAATACAAAACAAAATAAACAAAAATAAACAAAACATAATAACAGAATTTATACCTGTATCCCACAACTACATCATAAAAATGAAGGAATCGTCCGTTTGTTATCAAAATTCTGACTTTTCCCACGGAGAACCAGACTGGAACATTAGCAGGGTAAAAATGACGTTAATGCGAAACGAAAACATACTGAAATACATAAAGCAAAACGAAAACATACTGAAATACATAAAGCAAAACGTAAGGAATTTCCGAGATATCAGTTCTTCTGTGATAGGGCACATTCAGTATTCTACGCTTCTGTGATAGGGCACATTCAGTATTCTACCGAGATATCAGTTCTTCTGTGATAGGGCACATTCAGTATTCTACCGAGATATCAGTTCTTCTGTGATAGGGCACATTCAGTATTCTACCGAGATATCAGTTCTTCTGTGATAGGGCACATTCAGTATTCTACCGAGATATCAGTTCTTCTGTGATAGGGTACATTCAGTATTCTACCGAGATATCAGTTCTTCTGTGATAGGGTACATTCAGTATTCTACCGAGATGTCAGTTCTTCTGTGATAGGGCACATTCAGTATTCTACGTTTGGATGGTTACAGGGTATATATGTGCCTTATAAACTGGTTATGTAGATGACAATAAAAGTAATGAAAGCGTGTATTTTTAGCCGGTGATATATATATATATATATATATATATGGGACAGGGACTCTAACAGAATGGTTGGTGTTCCTATGATTATCCTTCGGGATATTAAAATTTTTGTCGTATGTACAATCGTCAGATAGTCACCATTGGTTCAGGAATGGAAATTCGTTTATCCAAATTAAAGATTGCCAGGTATCGTTAAGAAATAGGTTTGACTCTTCCTCTTTAGATCCCATGTACTCCATATCCAAATGTTCTGGAAAAAATTGTAAAACATGTAACGCATTGGTTACTATTAATCTCACCAGACATAGTATCTGTACCAAAACGTTTGAAAAAATTGACCTCTAAAAACCCCAACGTTGTCTACGCTATTAAGTGTAACCTCTGTGGGTTGAATTATGTCGGGGAAACTAAAGGGTCACTCAGTAAAAGAATATCGGCTCACAGGTTTGAAATTATAATGGTGGAAATCAACTTCTCTACAAACATTTTAATTCCCCAGACCATCACATCTTGTCCATGAGGATCAGGATTCTGGAAAAAATTATCATCATACAAGCAATTCTACTTTTTAAGTACCCCTTTCCGCAGGCAACGAGAAGATCAATGGATTAAAACTGTAGACACTGTTTTTCCATATGGATGCAACGATAATATATGCAATGTCGGAATTTAACTAGTCCACAAGGAAATAACGTGAATGTGATGGGATTTTTTCCCGATACACATAGACGTAAACGCTGTCATGGACGTCGTTCAAATAAAAGACCAAGTATACTCGATGTCACATTTGACTCTCTTTTACCTTACGTCAACACACAATTTGGTCTACATCATATTCGCACAAAACTTTACTCTGTTCCATTGAGAGTTTTGAATGCTTTATTTGAAGAAACCAAAACTAGTCCATATATGGATTTTTCCACACCTCGGTCTTTCAATTGTCGACAGAACTTTATCTCTATTGCGACTTCTGTCGAAGATAATGCCAGACGATGGGCTAAATCTGAAAAAATAAGAACTTGATGCTTTGTCAGAATGGATAAAAAAGTATACTCGTAAGAGGAGTATTAAATACCGCATCAGACATATCAAAACAAAAACGCGCACCATCTATCCTTCTGTTTTAGTAAACCAGAATTGATAAAAGAGTTAGATAGTTTAAATAAGGAATATGTTTTGATTCCAGCTGACAACGCTTGCAACAACATTGTATTTGTTTGTACAGCTCATTATTTCAAGCCCCGTGGGGATCCGGGTCGTTAGAATAGGTCCTCAGTACCCCTTGCTTGTCGTAAGAGGCGACTAAATGGGGCGGTCCTTCGGATGAGACCGCAAAAACCGAGGTCACGTGTCACGATAAATATCCCCCCTGCTCAAAACCCCAGAGGTCGAGCGCAGGCCTAAATTTTGCAGCCCTTTACAGGCAATGATGACGTCTCCATATGAGTGAAAAATGTTCGAGCGGGACGTTAAACAATATATAATCAATCAATCAATTAATCATTATTACAACTGTATTCTAAATGAGCTTGGCATTAATTCCAAATTTAGTAATCGCACGTATACTCCAACTGCCCTTTCAAAAGATGAAATTCTTCAAAAGCATGCTTCAGTTTTAATATCCCTGTCAATGAAGGTGAAGAGCATGCGTTACCTTACTTATAGTGGATCCCCAAACTCCACAAAAAGTCTTGCAAACAGAGATACATTGCTGGATCCATTAAATGTTCTACCAAGCCCTATCTTAGCTCCTCACGAAATTATTTACTGCTGTGAAGGAGAAACTTCAAACGTACTGTACCACTACATATGCCAAAAGTGGTGTAAATCAAATGTGGATTCTTAAAAATTCTAAAGGACTTTTAGTGAATTTTAAATCACCAAATATTTCTCAAATTAACAAGATTAGAACGTATGATTTTACAACACTCCAGACGACTATATCTCACGATAAATTAAAAATTAGACTTTTTGACATCATAGATCATCATGATCGAATCGACATGTGAATACGAATGAAAACAATCATTGTTAATAGATAAAACGTTGTCGATATATATAAACGTCGAATTGAAGGCCAATGCAAGAATTTTTTCCTTCTCCTGTAGAAGCGTTTGAATGAATTCTGATTCATAAGAATATAAAAACACGTCAGCTAGCAAAGGAACATAATTCGTGCCCATAGAAATTCCAACAGACTGGAGAATCTTTCACTCATATGGAGACGTCACCATTGCCGGTGAAGGGCTGCAAAATTTAGGCCTATGCTCGGCGCTTATGGCCTTTGAGCAGGGAGGGATCTTTTACGTGCCACACCTGCTGTGACACGGGGCCTCAGTTTTTGCGGTCTCATCCGAAGGACCGCCCCATTTAGTCGCCTCTTACGACAAGCAAGGGGTACTGAGGATCTATTCTAACCAGGATCCCACGTTTGTTTATAATCTTACATCAAATTGCTGTGGCACATATGTCTCGGATATAAATTAATTCTTACGGAAGAAAAGTTTTAATTTCTGAATATGTCTATAATAATGTTTTGAAAATTCTGTCTAATGTTATATATAGACAATGTAACATTTTCCGTTATTATTTCAATACATCGCCCTTCACCATTTTTAAAAGTAGTAAATAATGACGGTGAAAATATAAGAGTGAAGCGATGAATTTAATGCCTTTACGTTTTTCTGGTATTTCTGTAGTTGTGCTTAGCAAAGAAAGAAAACTCTAATCAATTTCAAATTTGGGCTCGGACTACACAATATTCCTGAGTAAATGCAGACAGTAAGTCATTGTTTTCTTCTTCCATAGTGTCAAGAAACTGTCAGATAGATACTGGGGCCTTCCACAAAATGTTCTCAGACCAGGTTGGCTTGGCAGCCATATTACTTGTTTACGTGCATGTAGGAGCACGTACGACTACCCCTAGACCCTCGTAGAGTTGTGATCAATAATGGTTGTAAATTGCGAGTTGCAACGTTTAGTGAAACGGTCGTACGTACAACGGTTACGGTTGACGATTAGTTAGAGAAACTTATGAAGTCATATTCATTTGAATTTCGGGCCTATCAACAGCTTAAAACAAATGTCATGTCCGCTTCTTAGTCTGGGCAGATGCCTTCATCAACGCATATCACGCTCATTTTCTTCTTCGTTTCAAACATGTAACCTGTGCGGTCATCTTGAACAAACTTAACGACAGTCTTGGAAATTAAAACTACAAAAGGGCTTGAAATTTAAGACAAAATACCAATCGTAACTCTAGGAATTTTTTTAATTTTTTTTTTGTGATCCAATAAAAAACCAGTCTTAAAATTTAAGTGTAACTTTATTGATTTAAGACAACCTTAAACTTTAAGACAGTTTCATGATCCCGATGCCAGGATGCTTATACCTGTATCAGTTAGTGAAGCACACATTTACTCTGACACTTCCGAAAAGGCCACCTCAGCTGTCGCTTAACTTCGTACGATCAGTAAACATCTATGAAAGATTTATTAGGGGAAAGTTGAAAGTAGTTCTATCACCAGGACACACAACTCCTCGTTTAGAGTTATGTGGTGCGGAGTTAACCACAGCATTAAGTGAAAAGATAACAAACAACTTGAACTTGATTCTGTTGAATTCCATACTGATGGGATATCTGAACAATCGTAAAAAAGAAAAAAACGATTGTACTATTACGTGTGTACTCGTGTGAACAGTGGATCTGTGTCTCATTAAAAAAAACAATCCGGTCGATATTGGCACCAGACTTGTTATATCGGTCTCTGAAGTACTGAAAAAGTGGATTTCTGGACCCTGCTATCCAATTTCAACCACGGAATGAGGAAAAATAGACTTTTCTTTAATTGAGCATCATGCTGACAGAGATCAGACAGGTAGCGAAGGAAACTTTGGTAACTGAATCTATTGTATCTAGATTTGTGAAATTCCCAACATGGTATGGACTTATTTGCGCATTCAAACGTGTCAAGAGAATTTGATTTCAAAAACATCAAGGAAAGATGAGGATATGCCAGTTCTTCCAGAGAATGATGAAGAAACTCAAACAGAATTGTTCATTCTTCGTTGTTCCCAAAGAATCGCATTCAAGGAGGAAATATCTTGCTTGAATGAGACTGAGGCTCTATCTTGCAAACGTGCTCTGGTGCAACTCATTCCTTTCCTTGATAACGATGGACTTCCTTGAGTTGGTGGACGACTGGGGTAATCTCCATTATGAGCTGACCAAAAGCACCCAAACGTCATTGATGGAAAATTGCATATCGCAACCTTAATGGTGAGGACGTTTCATGAAAAGGTGAAGCACCAAGGGAGAGTTTTCACAGAAGTTCCCACGTTCACATGAATTTTGGTTCCTTGGAGTGAAAAAAATTCTCAATTCCGTAATCCTCAAATACTTAATTTGTAGGAAACTTCGGAAACCTACTCTCCACATCTGTCATCCACCAAAATGTGAAATCTATGTGTGCTTATGATATATTATTGTGAAACTAAGTTGAATTAAACATGAAAATATAGTACATAAAAAAATTGGGTTGTATTGCAGAACATTCAGTAAAAAAGCTGTAGGTACAAGCATCATTATAATAAAAAAGCGCTCTACCAAAAATAGAAAGTTTTATTATCCACAAGATAAAAATTTAATACGAAAACTAGGGATATTATTTCGCCGAGTTCAAAGTAATTATATTTTGGTTACGTTGTGATTATTGAGGATATAATTTCAGTTGTAGGAAAATTAAATGATGCATGTAAGGGAGTTGTCAATGCTGGCGACCGTCATCTCTCCCTGTAATGATTACAACATCTCTCCCATTAATGATTACAACATCTTTCCCAGTAATAATTACATCTCTCCCAGTATTGATTACAACATATCTCTCAGTATTGATTGCAACATCTCTTCCAGTAATGATTATATCTCTCCCAGTAATAATTACAACATCTCTCCCAGTTTTGACTACAATATCTCTCCCAGTAATGATTACAACATCTCTCCCAGTTTTGACAGGTCCTCTGTACCCCTTGCTTGTCGTTAGAGGCGACTAAATGAGGCGGTCCTTCGGATGAGACCACAAAAACCGAGGTCCTGTGTCACAGCAGGCGTGGCACGATAAAGATCCCTCCTTGCTCAAAGGCTGTAAGCGCCGAGCATAGGCTTAAATTTTGCAGCCCTTCACCGGCAATGGTGACGTCTCCATATGAGTGAAAGATTCTCCAGCGAGACGTTAAACAATATATAATCAATCAATCCCAGTAATGATTACATCTCTCCCAGTAATGATTACATCTCTCCCAGTAATGATTACAAAACACATTCCATTATCTACATTAACACCAACTGAACCGACTTTGGTAGATAATATAAGCATTTACAGCCATGTTACTGTTGCATAATATATTGTACTTGATTGACACTTGAGCCTTAGACAAGTTTCTAGAGTTTTATTTTTAGAAAACTATTTTAAAAGATTTACTGTTAGCTTTTATTTTTCTTTATACCTTCTGCTTTAAGGAACAAAGGAATATTTTTGATCATAGAAGATGGACGCCTGTTGTTTTCAATATTTCAGCACACGACATGTGGCCCACCCAGATCGTAGTTTGGCATGGTGCCAAGTACTGTCAATAGATCAATTTGATTCAAAGCATCAAGTCGATCACTAAATTTAAAATATTCTAAATTGTATCCAAAGAAGCACACGGAAATTATAATGTGAAAGATTGTATTGAAAACTGGGAACAAAATTAAGAAACAATTTAATTTCAATACTCATTTTAAGAAAGGCGTTTTAATATTACCATTTATGTAAGAGCACTTGAAATGTTTCAACAAAAGGTATGAAATATCGTTTTTAGATGTCAGTGTGTGTTTAGATGTGGATGTGTCTGGTTATAAATGTAGCAGAACTTAAAATAAATATTTTAAAACCAGGAGCTGCGACTCCAAAGATTTTAAACTTTGACGTGTCGAAGAAGTTCAGGGAAAACATAAAAAATATGACCATCGCCCAACTCTATGAAAATAAAAATACTAAACACAGGAACCAACAGCGTTATCATTCGATGAAGCTTAAAAACTGAAACATTGTGTATTCCCATCTTGGATTGCGTCGTATGTACTTGAACATCATAATCACCAAATATGACTCAAAATTTGTAAATATAAATATGAAGATTATCGAATATAAATCAAGATTCATCGAATATAAATAACAAGCATTAATTCGCCGTCGTTAACCATATACCATTTTCTCCATGCAATTTTCCTTCATTACGTGGATTTCTGTTCCAGTCCATTTTCAGGTTACCTTTTAAAATATTACAATTAGCGGTCACCCTCATAATATCTGAATGACTCTTAGTCGTCCGTTTCGGGATATCAGATTAATTTCCACCAGCTATTAGCCTCCGAGTTCAAAATGGGTCAACTATATTTAACTATCAATATTCGTTAAAGTTCCGCAAAACAGATAGTAATATTTTCCAACCATCTTGCACCATGTAAACTTACATCATTGAGTGTTGAACACCCATAAAGCATAAGTCTAAATTTGTGTTACTTCTCCTACAGCTCACCCCAATCTGACAAACCCAAAAGGTGTTCCTTTGACCTTTTGACCCTAAAATTGGTAGGGATCTTTTTCGTCCTATGGGTTGTCAGTATGTGTGATATGGTGACTCTAAGTGAAAAGGATAGCACGTAAAAGCCCGGAAACTATTTTGTTTTTTCCATGTCCAATACATAGACCTTTGCCTTTTTTAACTCAAAATCCAATGGGGATCATCTTTGTCCCATGGGTAGTCCAGATGTGTGATATGGTGACTCTTGATGAAAAAGATAATACGGAAGAGCCCGGAAACCATTTTGATATTCCATTGTCCAGTACTCTTGACCTTTGTCCTATCCCAAAGTCGATAGGTATCATCTTCGTCCCATTGGTAGTCTGCATGTGTGGTATGTGACTCAACGTGAAAAGGATAAAACTTTAGAGTCCGGAAACCATTGCGTCTACAGACGGACAGATGGACAAGCTGATTCCAGTATAACCCCCACACACACTCACATACACCACACACACATACATACACACAACACACTCACACACATACACACAACACACTCGCACACATACACACACATACACCTCTGTCGGCGCGTGTTCGAATCTCGGCCGCGGCGTTATGTGAGCAAGTTTGCCAGTTTACTTGCGGAAGGTCGGTGGTCTCTTCCCAGGTACATTGTATCTGGGTTCTCTCTTCCACCCACAAAAACTGGACGCCACCAGATAACTGAAAAATTGTTGAGTGTGGCGAAAAGCAATAAATAATCAATCAATCAATCAACACACACATACACACAAATAAACATACATACACCACACACCCATACATACATACATACACCACACACACACACATACACCACACATACATACTACACATATATATACACACATACACCACACACACATACTACACACATATATACACACATACACTACACACACACACATACACCATACACATACACCACACACACACACATATACACACACATATACACACATACACCACACACACACACACATACACCACACACATATATACACCACACACACAAATACACACACATACACCACACACATACACACACATACACCACACACACACACACACATACACCACACACACACACACATACACCACACACACATACTACACACACATATACACACATACACAACACACACATATATACTACACACACATATACACACATACACCATACACACACATACACCACACACACAAATACACACACATACATATACACCACACACACAAATACACACACATACACCACACACATACACACACATACACCACAAACACACATACACACATACGCCACACACACATACTACACACACATATACACACATACACAACACACACATACACACACACACATATACACACATACACCATACACACACATACACCACACACACAAATACACACACATACATATACACCACACACACAAATACACACACATACACCACACACATACACACACATACACCATAAACACACATACACACATACGCCACACACACACACATACACCACACACACACACATACACCACACACATATACACACATACACCACACACACACACATACACCACACACACACACATACACCACACACACATACACCACACACACACACACATACACCACACACACACACACATACACCACACACACAAATACACACACATACACCACACACACACATACACCACACACACACATACAAAATTACATACACCACATACACAAGCACATACAGCACACACACACACACACACACACATACACATACACCATACACACCACACACACATATACACCACACACATACACACCACACACACATATTCACACACATACACCACACACACACACACACACACAACTTTGTTTCGGGGGTGTAAATATTTTTAGATTTTGATTGATGGATTGTATATTGTCGAGCGGAACGCTCGAGAATTTTTCACTCATGGATACGTCACTATTGCCGTTGAAGGACTGTAAAATTTAGGCCTATGCTCGGCACTAACGGCCTTTGAGCAGGGAGGGATCTTTTATGTGCCACACCTGCTGTGATGTGGGACCTCTGTATTTGCGATCTCAACGGAAGGACCGACCGCCCCATTTAGTGGCCTCTTACGACAAGCAAGGGGTACTGAGGATTTATTCTAACCCGGCTCCCCAAGGGAATCCTCAATAGATTGCATAAAGTTTATAAATAGAATCAACAGCAAGATGCCTACGGATCTATGTCATGTGATCATGGCAATATTATTTACCGCGGACTGGCCTTACTGTGCATGTCTAAAACTCTGATTTGCGCTTCGCGAATTTTAAACAATGCAATAACTAAAATATACATACCTATGAATATTTACAGTTGTAACATATTCAAACCAAAATAACTTTTGAATTATACAAATTAATACCTGGAAACTCATGAGTTGCTTCTATATTTTACATATTCCGGGATGAAACAATAAATCATAAATTCATAATATTTGGTTAGTAATAAATGAATATGAAACGTATTGATTATAGTAGTAAAGGCATACGTTTATGTGTATTTAAGGTCTTTCTTCAATATATTTATACATGTTATTGATAAGAAGTTTTGTACAGATGATTTCTCATTTTTCTGTGCTACACTACCACAAAAAGATCGAGTCGCTCCTGCAGCCGATAATAATAAAGAAAATACTAAAGTATGTAAATAGTTTTCTTCTGGTGCATAAAATTCTTATAATTTTTCTTTACTAATCAGGTTTTGCTAAATACTTGCAGGCATCTACTTGCCAAAATAAAATGTGCGTTTCTTTGAAGGATGTGGATTGTCCTTTTTGTTCACTGTCCGTTTATCTGTCACAGACTTCAGAACTGTTCACTGTCCGTTTATCTGTCACAGACTTCAGATCTGTTCACTGCCCGTTTATCTGTCACAGACTTCAAATCTGTTCACTGCCCGTTTATCTGTCACAGACTTCAGAACTGTTCACTGCCCGTTTATCTGTCACAAACTTTAGAATTGTTCAGGCAATTTTTTTTTACAGCCAACATTTGAAAGATATTAATTTTGTCCTGAGTGCGTGAATAAAGGCCAAGGCTGTCTGGACAAGGTCATCGTGATTTTATAACAGAGCGTTTCGCTTTTCTTTCTATTCATTCATTCAATTATCTTTGCATTAAATTAATTCACATTTCCAAAATACAAAGATTTAAGAAAGTAAAAACGTAATTGTCATTTAAATGCTTTCCGATATAGTATTAAATAAAATATTACAAAAACAAAAAAAAAAAATAGTCCATGAAATAGGAAATGGAGTAAATTTAACTATGAAAAATATCAATTTTCACAGATAGATCTTTAATTTCAATAAAGAAAATCAACTTTTCCTAATAGTGCGCAATGTATGCCCCCTCGGGATGGATGAAAGTGTTGGGTGGATATAGAAATGTTTACATAATTTTGTGGTTCGGTGTACATTACAGTACATTCATGCGCACATCTGAAGTTGGTATCCGCCTTCCGAATGCAATAAGACCCACGGTCTCTTGGTTTTGTACTCATTTGTGGTTTACTTGCGGAAGGTCGGTGGTCTCTTCCCAGGTACATTGTATCTGGGTTCTCTCCTCCACCAACAAAAACTGGACGCCACCAGATAACTGAAAAATTGTTGAGTGTGGCGGAAAGTAATCAATCAATCAATCATTTGTGGTTGACACATAAAACATCGAAAAATTGTCAATATATTCGCGATGACAAACCATCCGAAATTGCGAAAGTGCAGCTTGTTCGGAATATTACTAGTGCAAATATATATATATATATATATATATATATATATATATATATATATGATATTCTGTGTTTAATCTCATTGCAGACTTGGTAATTATTTTCGAAACGTTCTAAGATTGTTTGCTATGGATTCAATACATTCATTCGATATCAATTTTGGTTCATTTTGTAGAGTGTCCCAAGATTCACACACACACACACACACACACACACACACACACACACACACACACAACACACACACACACACATATATATATATATATATATATATATATATATTGTATTCGGCTTTGTATATTCATTTATGACAATCACATGCTCGATTGTTACAAATTCACGAACGCAGTAATATCATATTTAAAAATGCTTTGGCGTAGATGACACCGTTTATGAACGTTTGTGAACAATAAAGTTTAAAGAACGTCAAAATCACTAGTGGAAGATACAGATTTTCAGAAATGGCCACATATCCGAGCCACATCCCAGAATGCCGTGTTATGGACGTGGTCAATTTTTTAAAATTCCTGATTCGCAGACTCATAATTCTTTCTCCTGGACTCCATCCCTTTTAAATTATCCGCAGGGGGAGGTTGCAAGTATCCAAGTGACTAAATTTAAAGTTTTCAATACTTTAAATTGTACTAAAGTAATCATAGATATATATTTATTTAGCCACTATCAGCTGGAATCCTGACATCCGCTTCCTCCTCTGAGTATGCGCGTGCTTGGGATAGTAATATTCATACACGACGTTCTAACTTTCATCTCACACTATTATATATTTCACTTAAATTTCATTTATATAAATCTTTCTCTAATACTGTGGAGAAATACTTCATGCCACGTTCCTGATTTACATCGTTTTATTTAGTACATGGTGTCAGCAGCAACACAAACCACATCCACTGAAAGTAGAGGATTATATTTGAATTTCAATAACAATGAAGGTGAATTTGTCATAATGCAACATAAATGACCTAGTTTGTTATTGCTAAACCTTTAAAGTCCGCTCGACTTGTGTGTTCGAAAATTAAAAGTCGCAATGCGACAAATTACCAGCGTTACAGAGTCGTTCTACGAAAACTGGACGCTGTACAGAGAGGTGAAGTTTATTTCTTAAACCACGTGACCTTTTCGACCTAGTAAGAGGCTTACCTTAAACGGACAATCAAAGACACAAAGTTTACAGAATGAAAACTCCTCAAATTTGAAATATATCTTATCACATCACATAAATTATAATCAAAAAGCTATTAAGGTAAAGTTTATTAAGTTATATCCTATAATATGAATTTTACACAACACTATAAAGTTAATTGTATCTTAAATCGGATTACAAATCATGGATTATTTTCTCAAGCGAAAGTAGATTGGGCATTTAACTATTGATCTGCCTCCAGAAGATTTTAAAAATTAAACCAGGGTACATCCGGTATTTATAGCTGCTTGAGAGGGGACATTCAGTCGCGAAATGGTGAGTTTGTTAGAACTTAACATGATGCTAATTTTGCAATGTTCTTGAGATTTATCTTGAATATTTCTATTCTATTACAATTACGACACTCGGGGTACTACTTACTCTATAGACAATATTTTGACGACGTTTCTCTATACAAATCGTGATAAACGTTTCCTTAAAATGAAAATGCCTGATATTCAAGAAAAAAAATCCCCCTTTTTCGATTGCTGCTTTTTTAAAACATTTAAAATGAAAGATTTTAAAAGGATATGATGCTATTTTATTGCAAATGCACCTGAGTTTTTTTTTTTCCGAGCACAGAATTAGGTAATAAAATCATTTAAAAAGTATTTTTGAATTCGTGTAATGACTTTACGGTTGTAGATAACTTTCTAAATAAATATCAGAATCAAATCAGCCGTATGATGTATTTAAAAAAACATTTAGCCTTTGTAAAAATAGCCATTCCCACTCGCTGTTTATAATGACAGGTACTTACACATACGCTACACAGTTTTCACTCTCAGTGAGATTATTAAAGCGCTTTGAAACTGGATAAAATTTGATATTCAAAAAGTTACTCAATTGTTAATCACACGTGTTGAAGGTAGATAACCACAGTATGTACTTTCAATCTAGAAATAAATACTGGCCAAAACCTATGCCCTGACTGTACTATTGATAACATGTTATCACTTTTTGCTTAAGTTTCTTACAAATATTCAAACAGTGTCAGGAGACCATAAATGAATCCTTTTACAAGACACCGACGCAAAAACGAGATCTATTTATGATTATAAATTCTATATGGATGTCCCTTATCGTACTGTGTAAACCTAATAAAGGCATCACCTGTACTACCTGGAAAAAAACCGATCACAGTCTTTCTATTTGTCTAGATGGCTGTAATTGAAAATCTCGCATTAACTGGGGGTGGACATGATTACTGAATCGAAATAAAGAGCTTAAAATATACATTACGGTGCTCAAAATTGTTGAATATTAAATTTTTAGATTGAAAATGTGCAAACAAAAATGAATCATCGTGTTTAACGTGTTTCATTACAGGCAGAACAACTTTCGGAAGAACAAATCGCAGGTACAGACAAGTTACATTTAACTCATAATGTTTTGTTAACTCCTATATATAAAGTGTTGAGTTTTTAAGGATACTTACCAAGGTTTTTCTTTTACTTCCAATTTAGAATTCAAAGAGGCTTTCGGCCTGTTTGATAAAGATGGTGATGGAACCATTACAACAAAAGAATTGGGGACAGTGATGAGGTCATTGGGTCAGAATCCCACAGAAGCAGAACTTCAGGATATGATCAATGAAGTGGATGCTGATGGTGAGGGTCATCATTTGATAACAATGCATGTAATAATAATATCATAACTGTAATTATAATACACGTAATAATAATACCAAGTTTTAGTGGATGTTGACGGTAAGTTTTAGTGGATGCTGACGGTAAGGTTTAGTGGATGCTGACGGTAAGCTTTAGTGGATGCTGACGGTAAGTTTAGTGGATGCTGCGGTAAGGTTTAGTGGATGCTGACGGTAAGCTTTAGTGGATGCTGACGGTAAGTTTTAGTGGATGCTGACGGTAAGCTTTAGTGGATGCTGACGGTAAGCTTTAGTGGATGCTGACGGTAAGTTTAGTGGATGCTGACGGTAAGCTTTAGTGGATGTTGACGGTAAGTTTAGTGGATGTTGACGGTAAGCTTTAGTGGATGCTGACGGTAAGTTTAGTGGATGTTGACGGTAAGCTTTAGTGGATGCTGACGGTAAGTTTAGTGGATGTTGACGGTAAGCTTTAGTGGATGCTGACGGTAAGTTTAGTGGATGTTGACGGTAAGCTTTAGTGGATGTTGACGTTAAGCATTAGTGGATGTTGACATTAGGTTTTTTTATTGGATGTTGAAGGTAAGCTTTAGTGGATTTTTGGCGGTAAACTTTAGTGGATGTTGACGTTAAGCTTTAGTAAATGTTGACGGTAAGTTTTAGTGGATTTTTTGCGGTAAGCTTTAGTGGATGTTGACGTTAGGCTTTTTAGTGGATGTTGATGGTAAGATTTAGTGGATGTTGACGGTAAGCTTTTTGTGGATGTTGACGGTAAGATTTAGTGGATGATGATGGTAAGATTTAGTGGATGTTGACGGTAAGCTTTTTGTGGATGTTGACGTTAAGCTTTAGTGAATGTTGACGGTAAGATTTAGTGGATGTTGAAGGTATGCTTCAGTGGATGTTGACGTTAGGCTTTTTAGTGGCTGTTGATGGTAAGATTTAGTGGATGCTGATGGCAAGTTTTAGTGGATACTGGTACATCCACTAAAGCTTCCCGTCAACATTCACTGAGCGACTTTTACATTTATTCAGCTCACTGGGTAACATTTTTATTGATGAGAGTGTCGTACACTAGTGGCCTTACTTCTGTTACCGTGCTCTGGTTTATCTATATTCAATGACATGCAAAAAATTTATTAAAATATGTTTTTACTATCTTAAAATTGATGAGAATTTGTTTTATTACGTTTTTATAACGTGATATATTTGATAATAATAACAAATAGCATGTTCACTTAACATTTTGTTATTTCATTATATAGTTCAATGATTATTCATTAACAGAAACTGAGCTAAGGAATGCAATCTTTTTTTTTTTTCATATGGGTGTTTCAATCTCAAATCTATTGAATATAAATGTTTCTTCTCAATGACGAAATATTAGTGCATAATGAAGTTTGGCGTTGTTTTATAAGAATGATTTCTTAAAGCTGAAACTAACTGAAGAATTGACTGGTTGAATTATATATTTCATTATCACATGCACACGAACATACATGTGGTCCATCGTTAACACACACAAACGCATACACACATATCTGTATCCCATTATCATCACACGCACATAAATGTACCCATCGTCATCACACGCACTCCCACACACACACACATACGCACACATACACACACTCACACACACATACGCACACACACTCACATACTCTCCCTCTCTCTCTCTCTCTCTCTCTCTCTCTCTCTCTCTCTCTCTCTCTCTCTCTCTCTCTCTCACACACACACACACACACACACACACACTCATACTCACACACACACACACACACACACACACACACACACACACACACACACACACACACACACACACACACACACACACACACACGTAGCCCAGATAAAGGTTTAGTTACATGTAGTTTGAGTGTTCATCTGAATTTTGTTGTAAAACTCTTGTACCAGAACCGCCTCCTTCTCTTATACACAAAAAGAAAAGGAGAATTTGCCATTGTAAGTGTTTCTTCTACAGATATTTGACTTAAAAAAATAGTAAGAACACCTGTGTTCGTGGGGAACATTTGTCAATGTACATAGTTCAATCCCTTTCACGTTTAACCCAGGTGTTTTGTGTTTGAGTGCATATACTTAAGTATTTTAATTACTAAAGCCTATTATGAATTTTTGGTTAATTAACCAACGGTTACTCCTGTTGAAGAAAAGGCAGAATGGCTTAAGCCTTCCACTTAGAGAGAGAGAGAGAGAGAGAGAGAGAGAGAGAGAGAGAGAGAGAGAGAGAGAGAGAGAGCAAAGCGAAATTCAACAACTTCTGCCCGACATTCCCTACTGCTACTTGAACCGCACGATCCGGTTCCTCTAATCTGCGCGTGACACACACACACACACACATTACATATCGAACAAACCTAATATATATATATACGAGGGTTGTTCGATATGTAATGTGTATTGTATAATCTCTCAAAAGCATTTGACTAAAATAGTGAAATGAACATTACATCTCTCCAAAATATTCTCCGCTTTTTGAAATACATAATTTCAATCTCTTAATCCATTTCTCAAATGCGTCACAGTACGCTGATTTAGGTAGATCTCTGTGGCACTGACTGATGGCTGAGCCAAGGGCTTGTCGGGACTTGTAACGATGACCAGATAAGATCATTTAAATTTTTGGGGGAAAAGAAGAAGTCGCATGAGGCTAGATCTGGAGAGTGTGGTGGGTGTGGCAAGACGGTCACTTTCGCCGACTTCAAAAATTGCTTCACAACCTCAGATGTATGTGATGGAGCATCATCATGAATTAGACGAACATACCTAAATCCTAACACAGGGCGTCGTTTATGATAATATTTCTTGACCTTTTTTAGTATAACACCTCAGTAATAACGACCTGTAACACTTTTGCCCTTCGGCACCGGAATTTGTACGTCTATATCATCACATGAGAGGAATGTGCAATAAAGAACCTTCCTTGTGCTTATGGTTCTTTTGGCAATTACAGGCCTTCTAAGGTGTTTAGCTCGCCATATTTCGTTTCCAATTTTTCTTACTGGTTCGAAATAGTGAACCCACGTTTCGTCACCATTAACGATGTTTGCAAATTGTCTTTGATTGAATTGGGAAACATTTTGAGCAACTGCTTAGCGGTTTGAACCCGTTTTTAGTCATCTGTCAATATATGCGGTATACATTTGGCAGAAATCTTTCGTACTTTCAAAATACACTTCAAAATGAAATGCACCCGCAATAGCGATATGCCAACAGCTTTGGCAATATCACGTATCGTGTACCTGCCATCACTTTCAATTATTTCTCCGAGTTTGCCTGTTACAGTCATAGGTCGGCCAGATTTTACTGAACCTTTGACGGACTCCGTGCCAGTCAGAAATTTCTTTCTCCACCTAGGAACTGTGTCATAAGATACCTTATCAGACCTATAAATTTCCCCAAATTCAGTAAAAATCTACATTACCGAATGACCGAATTTTGTGTAAACTTTTATACAAGCTCTAATTTCTTCAATATTCTCAACCCGTTTCCCAATCATTTTTACAACAGTGGTCAACGACTGGCTCTACTGAAATGACTGTATCAGTTTAAAACTTTGTGGAGCTGAAGGATCTTGTCTATACTGTTGGAAAGGCATTGAATAGAGCTATTCATGAGTATAATCATCCACAAAATCGTGCAAAGTTTTACCGCGCTGTGGTACAATTACATATCGAATAATATAGTCCCTGAAAAGTTCTTAGACTACTTTACCATCTTTCCGTTCGCTCACGGTGCGTTCGCCGTCTGTTCAGCGTGTGTTTAGCGGTGTTAAACTTTGATAAATCTACAGGTAGGTACCTAGCGGGAGCTACATGAAATTGTTATCAAACACTACAGGAGCTAGATCTATAGAACTACGTGTTCTACCTGTACACCACAACATATTTAGAAGATACCAGACCACAAAAATTTGTCGTCAAATAGTTACAGTGCTTGCACCGTCTGTTCAGCGTGCGTTCTCCGTCTGTTTAGCGTGCGTTCTCCGTCTGTTTAGCGTGCGTTCTCCGTCTGTTCAGCGTGCGTTCTCCGTCTGTTCAGCGTGCGTTCTCCGTCTGTTCAGCGTGCGTTCTCCGTCTGTTCAGCGTGCGTTTACCGTTCGTTCAACTTGCGTTTAGCGTGCAGTACGTTTACAGTTTTGCGTTCACAAATCGTTCATAGTGCGCTCATAGTGCGCTCACCGTTCGTTCATCGTTCAGTATGCTTTGTCATTCGGAACATCAATGTGAAGGGAGCGATATTCATGGCAAGGAGAAAATGAAAAGCTAAATTTTGAATTAGTTGTTTTCTGGTTAAAATATCGCTAAAACAAATACTTTTAACAAATATTGTAGTATTATTTTATAATGTTTCCTTAAATAGTATCGCTATAAATATACTAAAATTGCATCAAATTATGAAATTTTAACAGGGCATTGTAGAGTATTCCAAAGTACTGTAGTGTACTCTGTTCAGTAGTACCCGTCAAGAATTCTAAATATGACACCAAACATGCATTTCTTTTCTACTTTTACATGTACACATATATCTCTATATGTAATACTGCACACAAACTACATTTTAAGTTTGCTTTTGTTTATGTATGATTGTTGTGTGCATTGATGTAAAATTTATGATCATTTCATGACAAATATACATTCAGTACTTGTACAAAAATGTACTATGCTTTGTTTATACTGAATATATATATATATATATATATATATATATATATATATATATATATATATATATCAGTAGGGTGCTTGTAGAAAGGTAATGGTACATGTTTAATTGTGCCAAATACCGGGGTACGGGGTAATTAAGCGACATATCGCAATTAAAATGTATATATAAGTATAATGCAATTAATATACACACTGAATAGATATTATAATTAAAGTACATCTATGTTTTATAGAATTCCTTTGCTTTATTCAATAAGATATGTTCGAAACAATCACTGTGTCCCTTTTCATTAAACGGTCGTTCTTTCGTAATTCTTGCAGGCAATGGAACTATTGATTTTCCTGAATTTCTTACAATGATGGCAAAGAAAATGAAAGAGTCTGACTCCGAGGAAGAGATGAAGGAAGCATTCAAAGTCTTCGACAAAGACGGGAATGGTTTTATCAGTGCAGCAGAACTTCGTCACGTGATGACAAATCTAGGCGAGAAGTTGACAGATGAAGAAGTTGACGAAATGATAAGGGAGGCAGATATAGATGGCGACGGTCAAGTTAATTATGACGGTAAGTAAATTAGATTTATTAATATTACACCTATATTGATGATATCACTGTCATATAGCAGACCTAACGGAAATGATTAATTTGATTCTACACTTTGCAGCATACGACGCATTTCGCCATGATAATTTTAACTTCCTAGATTTGCGCTTGAGTATGTTTTGTTCCCTACTGGCTTTGCCGGAGAAGACTATTAGTTTACCCTCAGTCTGTCCGTCCGGCGTCGCATAATTTCATGACTACTCGAATCTAAAATGGCAGTCTCCATGATTAATCCCCATATCACGTATGCTTTTAACACTTAACGATTTGTCAATATCACTTTTATGTACAATCATACAATTGTGATTAGATATATGAAAATCAGTTCAGTTCGACGAATAGGTAAACGCTAGTAAGCCCTATAACGTCCTAATTATAGAAACGGTGTTAAACGTTCATAAATCTACAGGTAGGTACCTAGCGGGAGCTACATGAAATTGTTATCAAACACTACAGGAGCTAGATCTATAGAACTGTGTGTTCTACCTGTACATCACAGTATATTTAGAAGATACTAGTCCATAAAATGTTGTCGTCAAGTCACTAGGTGTCAGACCTTTAGAACAGTCTGGTATCTCAGACACTGCCTCGTCACATATAGGAACGACTTTGACTGTTCTCTTATTCTCCTCTTTTCATTTTCTGAACAGCTATTAGGATATTTCATCAACATAGAATATGTGCTGCAACCTTCCATCGTTCGAAATTAGAATGAAAAGTAACAAGTTTTTGATTCACAGCAACGAAATTCAAATCTTGAGATATGCATATTTACTTTCGATATTTTACGCGCCATTATGTGTAACGTCATATGCCACCTCGAGTGAGAAGTTTTGAAAGCAATTGTTAGCCATTTCATAAACAGATTAGATTTAATTGACAAAAAAGCAAATATCACGTTAACCTCAAACATTCCTATGAATCAGACTTCTACACCCATGGCCTTCAATGTATTTATTGTGCTACATAAACATCTTTCTTACAACTTTATATTTGTTATTCTATTTACAAACGTTTGCTTGAAAAATCATTTTGCAGTCATTTTAAATGTTGCTGTCTGAAGAAAACAATAACGAAATGATTTTCACGTTGCATATTTTATTTCCTATTGCAGAATTTGTAAAAATGATGACCAACAAGTAGAATGCCGAGACTTCCCGAACAGCTTGTGTGGCGATGTTCCCAGTGCGTCCTCTACACTGACTTACTGCAGCAGTGTATACAAACACGTCTTCTACAATTGTCATACTCATATTTATCAATGCCTTTATCATGCTTTGTAACATGCAATATACAACACAAGTTGTAACAGACAGTCGTTTGGCTTTACTTTAACATCACTAATTAAATGAAATACACAGGTGTGTTGCAAAACGAATATATCATGGTGATATTTAATTGATACGTTACAGATATGGGTCCAGTGGACACATAGGACAAATATTTATTGACTTTTCGTCCATGTTGTGGTGGAGCGTCATTCTTTGTTTAGTGATTTTAAAGACATATAATAATTCTTTCTTGAAGTATTTTTCAAAGTGTTTGTTAACAAAATAATATTTGCATTATCATATTTTCAAAGACGTGAATATACACAAAATGGTGAACAAAGTCTGGATGAAGCTTTATACATGTATAATTATGCTTATGTGATTATACCAGTGTCTTAGGGATCATTGACTGTAAATGCCCGCTTACTTAACAAGATTCAGTATGAACTGGCTGAAGCGATCAACCAGCAGTCAATGAGGGAAATAATCAAAGTACTTCTTTTTATGAAGTCTTTATATAGTGAGTAGAAGTGTCAGGAGCTCAGGCCACCTTCCCTATGTTTTCTCCATCCTACCCGATGCTGCTGAGTTTTCCGGATTCTGTATAGAAGGAATGTCCACGAATCACGACTAATATCTATCCAGGAGAAGTTTCTAGAACTCATTGGTATAAGACCTAATTACATTACTTCATATCACATTCCTTGTAACAAAAATGGCTGTTTTAATCCAGGTACGACATAATTACTTACACTATGTAAAACTACAGGACTTTCTCTAAGAGAATGATTTGTCTTCATTTGTTTTTTCCCCCAAAATCATTCTAACGCTATTTGTCTTGATTTCAAATTCTCCACACATTAAATGATATCATAGATCGAAGTAACTCTGATATTCTGTTTAAAACAGCGTTAGATTAACATCCAAAGCGTCCTCAGTCTGGTTCCAAAGTTTATCACGTACACGTGTACGTGTGTGTGAAGTATAAATAACTGAAAGTAACAAAATGGCCATTGATAGCGATACAGAATTATAATAAATATGTGATACGAATGGGTTTCCGTATTTGAGCAAATCCTGAACTACAATTTTACTCCCTAAATAAAATAAATATATAACGTTTCTAACTTGCATGACCATTGGAATTGTACTTTAACAAATGCATGTTGGCGTACGAAGTAAACAAACCGCCATTACACAAAACTTTCAAACTGCATTAAATTTCGTTATCATCACATTTTACACTAATTATAATAGTCCACAATTAACACAGAAATGATGGATGAAACCAGCAAGGACGTGTAGTACCTCAACAGGAGTGAAAAGTACGCAACTCTGAAACTTAAAATGGCAACCGAACTTGGCGCTTTCCACGAGAATACAAGGGAAGATAACTAATACTTCCGGTATAAAGGGAGTACATAATTTCGACTGCATGCAAAGAGAGATAATTCTTCACTGAGATTGTACAAAACGTGTCTAATTTGTAAGTTCTTTGAATCTAAAAAGTCCATAAAAGCTGTTAAAACACTTCCAACAAAACAATGGCAAAATCAGTTAAAATCAACATATATTTATTTTGAAATTTATTTTGAAATTTTGAATCAATCGACAATCTGACTTTTCATATAAAAGTAACTATGATTTCGATTTTCAGGATCGGCATTGCTTGTATGTGAGAAAGGACACGTGGGTTTCCTCTGGGAACTCCAGTTTCCTCCGACAACAATGATCGCTTCACATAACGCCAGTATCAGAGCCGACGAGAAGTATTAAATAAGTTGTAGACGTTGTTGTAAAACAACTGTTTGTTACTCATCGTAAAATTTATTAAATTTAAACGAGAAAATGTCTCAGCATTACGAGAAGATATTTTGAAGCCTTAAATTGAAATTCAGAACTAATTTTAAAAATGTTGTAAATTCATTGATTTGGTAGATATATTTTGTCAAAACAAAACATCGAATCTTAAAAAGTCTATGTTTATATACCCAAAATTTTGTATAAAAAGTAGTATTCTGGCAAATAATTAAAAAAAAATATTCTCGATAACTGCCACTTTTTAAAGTTACGTTGTAAATGTTAAGAAGATATTTTGTAATTCATGTGCAATTTGAAAAAATTATGGCACTATCCCTAATATATTCTTTTAATTTTATACGATGATTAAGTGCAAAAAAGGTCATTATTTATTTCCAATCTACTAGCATTAAGCTTTTTCATATCTATTTCGTTAGAAGACAATGTCATGATTATGAGGGGCCTCCGTGGCGGAGTGGTTAGAGCACTGAGCTCAAAATCACAAGGCCTCTCACCTCTAGTCGGCACGGGTTCGATTCGCGTTTGCGTCGATATATGGGAGAAAGAGTGCCAGTTTACTTTCGGAAGGTCGGTGGTCTCTTCCCGGGCACATCTGGGTTCTCTCCTCTACCAATAAAAACTGGACGCCACCAGCTAATTGAAAAATTGTTGAATGTGGCAGAAAACAATAAACAATCAATCAATCAATCATGATTATGGATTTATTTGATGTACATGCAATGATTGATTTATGTTGCTTATGTGGTATTGACACCAATAGCTCATTAACCATTAACCCAGTTCACAATTCCCCTGCAATGTAGAAATCAGAAATAATTTCTAAAAAAGAAATTACAAAATCAGGTGTGACCCTCTTTAAAGAAATTTCATGTGACTTACTGGAGATACATGTATAACGTTTATATTTCATTTGAGAAAATTGTAAGAATGCTCCAGTGTGCCTTAAAGCAAATTGTGGAGGTAGTGCTTGCTAAAAGATTTTTTTTTTATTACTACGGCCTCTCATTGTTATTCAGTATTGCTATAATTCTTGAATAATTTCTACATTTCAAGTGTATACCTTAATGTGTCTTTTTCGTATTGCAACTGCATGTCGTAATTTATGCATGCAAATTTTCCTACTGGATAATAAATTTCATTTAAGCACCCGGTATGCCGACGTGAAACGTTGCAGTTCATACCCTCATGTATTTTTAGAATAGAATTTATTTCTTCTATTTACATTCTACTTTCTTATCTGTCGGAACTTTCAGTCGTTAGAATAGACGTACAACATGTATATTATCAATTAGTTTTTATTCATGAAGGTATGAACTACAACGCTTCACGCCGTCAACAAACTTTCTGAAGCGCGTTAGTGTTTCAGCTCATTCCTTCATGCATTTTCAAAAATGATATCTAATTTTTATATTACATTACATTATTTTACTTTCCTGACTGTCTGTCGGCATTCTCAGCCGTTGAAATATACGTACTACATTTATCAAGATTCATACGCGCTTTGTTTACAGCTTGAACAGTGCATTGATGAGGAAATGTCCATCATTACAGTTGCAAGATTTCAGAGGCAAAAAAAACATGTAGTGAACAGTAGAACAGTAAAAATGTAATTTTAGTTATTGATCTCGTGAAACATCCTTTGAGAGCGAAAATTAGTAATGTCTTAGTCATGGCTTACATAGTATTGTATTGATTTATTAAGGCAAATTGTAATAATTGCATCTAGCAAGGTCAACCACTTAGAGTGCAAGGAACGGAATAAGAGCGTCACCAAAACGCAACGGTCTGTGTTAATTTCATTGCAAAGAAAGCGAAATATTTTCACACCAGTACACGCTTAACATCCAATTCAATAACGACAACTGTAATAGACTAGATCAGCCTCTGTCAGTTCATTATGATTTTTAAATTGTTGATAAGAAATGCATATACTTGCACATGATTGGATTTTACGCATACCTATGCATAATCATTTATATATGATTCTTTTCACTCTTAACTCAGTGAATGGGGATTTTTTTTTATCAAACATCAAATATCAGTAATACAGACATTCAGATTGAATTTACTTTTATCAATTATGATATGATATTTTGACAGACAATGTAACAGTTGTCTGGTCTGATTACACCACTGTTGTGGAATTATTAGGTGTACGATCAGTTCAGAAATTATTTCAGCTACAACGAAGCTTAGAGGGGGCATGGACACGATTTTCAAAAAATATTTCAAATTTCTTTTTCCCATTTTGAATGTTTACAAAACTTTGAATGTCAGTTGTTGAGTTGTAAGTGAGATACAGCACATAACGATTTTTTTATGTAAACAAGGCTCGTGTCCTGTTTTTATTTACATATAGATTGCATAATAGGAAGTATCGTGTTTAAAGAAAACAAAATGAGACATGAGAAACAAAAGAAACTGTTAAACTGTGTTCAGAATTAACTTGTAAATTGATTGATTGATTGATTGATTGATTGATTGATTGATTGATTATTTATTGCTTTCCGCCACACTCAACAATTTTTTAGTTATCTGGTGGCGTCCAGTTTTTGTTGGTGGAGGAGAGAACCCAGATACAATGTACCTGGGAAGAGACCACTGACCTTCCGCAAGTAACTCTCGGCTCACATAACGAGATTCGAACACACATGTGATTTTGAGCCCGATGCTCTAACTACTCGGCCACGGAGGCCTCCACTTGTAAATTGACAAATCCGCTTTAAATGCATATTTACAAGTAAATTTAACCAATGTAAACAAAAACATGGCGCAAGCTTTGTTTACATAACAAAGAACTGGGAGTGGTGTATCTCTAATGTAACTCGACAAATGACATTCAAATTTTGCTGATCATTAAAAATACCTTAGTTAAACAAATGAAAAAATAAAATTTGAACATTTTCAGCCCAAAGCGTGCCCATGCCCGTTAGAATACGGTAAAGGAACACTTCTGTGTGAATATATAGTTGACCTATAGGGCTGGTATTGGTTTCAGTCTTTAAAAAATGTTTATTGATTTCCGTTCCGGTCGATGACTTTAGGCCATATGCGTGTAGTTATTTGTTTCTCATGCATCGCTTTAGTTCTAGTCAATACACGTAACTTGTGGAGATAGAAGAAACCATTTCATAGTCGGTATCTGAGCAGCATGAATTGTGGAAATGAATTTTTAGTTCTTTATCATGAAATGTCATTTCGTATTTCTCCGTTTACTTTTAACAATGCAATTACTTCATATGCGTTTACTTACAACTCACTTCTTTGGAAATAATATTTTAAAAAGTCATTGATGTAAGAAATACAAATTATGAAAAATAAAATTCAAGAAATTAAATGTCGTTACTGAAATGTAGCCCTACAGCTTAAACACCTGATCAAAGTATAGAGTATTGTCTTCAAGATATACAATTTTTAAATGTAATTTTAATATATTTAGCAACCCTTGTCGTAACCTGGCGAGGGTCCTGTTCTGTTTTATGTTTTGAGTATGAAGGGATTTCATGTAGACGAACGTTAAAAAGTTTTGGGTCTTGCCGTACTTGAATGAATACAAAACCATGTTCGACGAGATTCATTCAAGAGTATTTGCGGTATCTTGGATGTTTGGATTTTTAGAAAGTACTACTGTGTGGGACTGATCACGAGCATAGCCTAAATACCATATAACAGAAGCAACGTGAGCACAGCACCCAGCTGTTCTAGCACCTACTTTGCAAACGCAGTAATTTTTGCTCGGCATGAATTTTTTTCGTGGCACTTGTATCAAGCAATTCAGAGTGAATGATTCTTGTCCTCGAACATAGTGTTTGTTTGTTTGATTGTTTTACGTCTCGTCGAGCATTTTTCACTCACATTGAGACCTCAACAGCAGTAGGTGAAGTACTACAAATTTAAACCTATGCTTAGCGCTCAGGGCCGTAGCAGTGAGGGTTCTTTAACGTGCCAACGCCTACAGTGACACGGGACCTCCGATTTTAAGGTCATATCCGAAAGACCCCAAGGACAGAAGGCCTGGCACTCACCATTGAATAATGGCGCGCATAGGACAATCAAACATGGCTGCGAGTATGTAAGTGCACGTAAAAAGACTGCTTATATTCGAATTAAGGTTTCCTACTGGTTCATTGCCAATTTTATTAGACATTTCAGTAGCTGAATCTTTTTTCATATTACAACTTGCATGTCATAACTTTATGCATGTACATTTTCCTACTAGATATATGATAAATAAAAATCATTTAAGCACCCGGCATGCCGAAGTGAAATGTTGCAGTTCACACCCTCAGGTATTTTCAATATATTGAAATTTTTTTCTTATATTCCCATTCTACTTACATTTCTGTCGGAACTCCCAGTTAAAATAGATGTACTACTTGTCTATCTTTCAGTTACAAAAGATTTACATTCATGGGGGTATGAACTAGGAGGAAACGAAGGATAAAAGTGAGACCTGGTTTATTTGCTTTAATGGTTGGAGAGGTGTCTCTTCAGTAGGCGTGTCTCTACCTCTGCCTCTCTTTGGTGGACGTAACAATATTGTGTTCAATATTCATATTAGGATATGAATCATAATTCGTATAAAATGATGGCAACCTTTCATTTTAATTTTGCTGCTTTTTGCATAGGCATGCTTATCGTGCTATAACAACAACAACAAAAATGAAACAATTGTTGATCCCATTGCATGATTGATGATAAGAAATGGCCACAAGAACTCTGCTCCCTGGATTTAAACCAGGATCTCCTCATCCATGTTTAAATTGTGTTTTTGAAAATGTATATACATCTCGAATGAAGTGTGTTACCAATTACACCAAAGCAAGTACCTGTGCATACATTATCTAGAATGGAATCATACAGAATGAACTAATGCATGTAAACGATCTGTACATACGGCATAGTGTAAACACAAATCATGTTGCTCCTTCCTCATGTGTTGACAGTAAGCATTAAAATATGACCAGAATACCCCCAGAATTTCTATCATGGAGCTCCACCTACTGAGCTCCAGGACCCCCACGTTATGATTATGACTACTTATGACATTAAGAATAAAAGTGACCTTGACAGATAGACCGCATCGCTCGCCCGCGCTCATGTAGTAAACACTTCAACCCCCACTCCAAGCCTCTTCGCTTCATTTTTAAAAAATAGAATGGTTCGTAAAAAAAAAACAAGAAAAAAAAAATATACAGATCACTTCAGTGAATATCTATCTAATTATAAATCAATGAAAATCGGCGATGAACCAGTAAGAAAGACGTAATTTCTGACGAAAACTCCATGATTGGTCTTATCACTAGGATTAGTGACGTGAAAACAAATAGAAATAGAGCAGTTCGTGGACAAATAAAAGCCCACATTACTTTTTAGACTCGATTCTACTGAAATATCAAATAAAATCGGCAGTAAATCAGTAGGAAATACCTAAATTCGAACATAAACAGTCTTTTTTATGCAAGCTTACTTTACTCGCCGCCATGTTTGATAGCCCTATGCGCGCCGCCATTCAGCAGTGCGTGCCAGGCATTTTGTGCTTGCACAATCGGAAGGCCTCGGGAAACAGGATACTGCTACCTTAGTTTGATTTGTTGGTCAACTCTAGGGTAGTACAAATTGGGGTTTTCAAAATTTTGATATGAAACGAGTGCACCTTAAAGTTTTAAGCATGTTTTAAATATAAAAAGTAGTACTCCAAGTAACTTCAGATCTGTAACCCCCTGCGAAAATGTGGTATGTCACCCTGGATTTATGTATTATTATTATTATGTTGTAGGAACAACAAATTGATGACCATTGCAATATAGCAAAGACTGGAAGACCAGTTTATACAAAAGTGGAAATGGTTATATCAATCATTTTTGTTCTCCTATGGTTCATATTTATACAATTCAAACCAAAATTTGAATGTGAAAAATGCTTCTAAAAATATTTTACCTCAGAAATTTAGGACAATTATCGTAAAATGTCAAACATTAATGTGATTCGTTCAGTGATAGATTATGTACACCTTGTAATTCAAGGCAAGTTATCACGAATTTCGCTGTTTCAGAGTGTTGATTAAGCTTTGTCAAGTGCAGGCAAAACTGCTTAAACAAAAATATTTTCACAATCCAAAAGTTGTTAAAATTTCTTATTTGATATCGAAAACTGACGAGAAGTCACTTAAAAAAACTGCACACATATTCCTACGGTCTATGATTTGGTTTGTCCTTCATGGCCTATCTATTTATATTTTAACTTCTATTTTAACTTCAGACCTTTTATATCTCATTGTTTATATTTTTAATATTATGCATGATTTGAGCGAATAAAATAGCTTGAATGGATTATATTCTAACATTTCTTCAGCATAGTTATTATGTATAGTCTAAGATTTCTTCAATATAGTAATTATGTATAGTCTAAGATTTCTTCAGCATAGTAATTATGTATAGTCTAAGATTTCTTCAGCATAGTAATTATGTATAGTCTAATATACATAAGATTTCTTCAGCATAGTAATTATGTATAGTCTAAGATTTCTTCAGCATAGTAATTATGTATAGTCTAAGATTTCTTCAGCATAGTAATTATGTATAGTCTAAGATTTCTTCAGCATAGTAATTATGTATAGTCTAAGATTTCTTCAGCATAGTAATTATGTATATAATCTGTGCTGCTTCACCCTTCATTGGTCACTTTTATATCATAAAAAGTCAGCTCGCTGCAATAGTTACTCGGAATAAAATAAGAAAAGCTGCTGCTATTTCAGGATTTAATGTTGAAAATTGTATTAACGATTGGCTTTAAATGAAACGTATTAGGGAATTTTTCTTGTAAACATTGATATGCCTCATAACTCTAAATACGAAATCATACCTCTTCGTCGAATGGACGAGTGCATAATAGTTAGCGAAGACGATATTATACAGGCTTTTGTTTCATTAACCCTTTTTTTCTCATAATCAATGAAAACCACCCATTTTGTCAAAAACCGATTTTCCGTCAGAGAAATCAAGTTTATAAAGGAATATTTCATAAATTCTGCATTATGCCTCCAGATTGATGGCGTAGACTTCGTAGAAATGAATACAAGATATGAATTATTAACAATACTTCTATTCCTCATGTCTGAAATATTGAGCTTATCTCGTTGGTTTCTGTTGATCAAATCTTTGGAGACCCATTCTTACTTTGGTAACGAAAAAGTGCGGCATTGATGTTCTTACGTATAAATATATTAATACACATATCTTCGATTGTTTTCTTTAGCACTCAAACGCTCAATGAAAACTAAATTTTTTATGCATTTTCAGCCTTCAAATTTCAGTACTTGTAAACAATCTTCGAAAATTTTTCCAACTTGCGATGCAAACGGACATGCAATTAACACTGGATGATCTATGCACAGGTCGGTTATTGCGCCTCGCTATGAATACCGTTTGAAACACGCAGCCAATGCCAGATCTTTTAGAAGCAAAATATAATTAAGCAACTACAAGACATCAATTATTAAGGATCTACTTAGATTGGAAACTAGCATCCCACCAACGAATCGCTATCAGTCTAAAACTTATCGGAAACTATAGAGGCATAATGGTAAGTATTTTGCTCTTAAGCATAAGTGTAACAGAGATGTACCATGTGATATATATACATAGGAATCCGCTTAAACATCAGTTTGATACTCTTTCATATTTAACTCGTACTTTCTTTTCACGCGGATGTATGTGTACTTTGTACATGTATATTACTTGAAATATACAACACCTGGTACATGTCAAATGTGCATGTAATATTTGATGTGTCTTGATTAGGGAAAGAAACTTGCATGTTCCTTGTAGAGCATTTAAATTTCTTTCTGGATATGTTTATTTGCTTTAGAAAATATGCAATGTTTTGACAATGTCGTATTCTTCGTCAAGACTTCAGATTTTTAGTGAAAACTTGAATGACAATTCAGCAAAAACATTATTTGTATTTTTATTTCTTATTTACCCTATGGGGCTAGTGTATACCCTGATTATGCAGTGGCGGATCTAGAGGGGGTTATAGGGGTTGCAATCCCTCCCTCTTTGGTTGAACATTTGTAACAAAAATAGTAATTTTATGCCATTTGGAGTTCTGCAATTCGGGCTGAAAAGTATCATCTTGGATCCCAAATCCCCACTCCTTCGAAAATTTTCTGGATCCCCTCCTGTCATTTACCACATTGTTTTGTTAGTTACGTTTAATCCACAATTGCATTTTTGATCGTCATGTTCTCATGTTTTGTAACCAGAAACTTATGAATAAATAAACATGCACTTTTATCACGAGTATGTATGTAAAATGGAAAAAAGAAATTCACGTTTCGTAACAGTTGATCACCCACACTAAACCCGATAAATGAAAAAGACGAGGAAAAATGAACAATGCAATAGATCTAGAGTTTCTTTGTTTTGATGAATAAGAGCGGCTGTAATATATCAATTCTTAATATCATGTTCTAGGGGTTTTGAAATTATATATGTTATCATTTTCAGGTGTAATGATTGTTAATTAGTATCTTCCTTGTGGCTTTATAATTCAAAAGGATTGAAATCTTACATATTTTAGCATAAACATCACCATTGTAGATCATTTATTGTCCAAATATTCTAAATTTCATTAAATGACGAAAACGTTTTCACAAATTGCTTGGTTAGAATAGATATTGCATTGTGTGAGTTTCAAGGTCATTAACATGAAGACTGGGGTCATGCACTTGAGAATTTTTATCGAATACGGGGATGGGGAAATAGTTTGTTATAAAACTTTAACCCAAAGTTTTGAAATTCAAGGTTATCCAGTAAACCACAGACTTTTTTCTCGGAAATGTTTTTACAGCGTGTAAATATTTTTAACAGTATTTTATTGGGAAAAAAAGATAAAGATAAAATAAATGCAGTTTTACACCTAAAATTATCATCGTTTGAGCAGTTCTCTGAAAAGCAATGATTCTTTTATTTGAAGTTGAATTTTCGTCTAGACGTATTTTTAAAAAGATTTGACTATATTTATTGTGCACTGCCTACCGATCCATGATTTTCGAAAGGGCTATGGTTGGAGGGGGGCATATGTGAAAATCAAGTATCAGCCAAAATACTCAACCATTCTGAGTGCCAAATCTGGAGTTTTACTCACATTATATTTTGTAAAAATAGAGAAATAAAAAGGTTCCTCTTAATCCGCCACTGCGAGTCAAAACGCCAATGTTCCAGTAGCCACGTGCGTTCAGTTACCTTTGTTTTCACAAGTTAATATTGTTAGTCAACCGTCAAAAGCTTCTATGAAGTCTTACTTTCTCAAAGTAGTCAATTTTCGGTAGAGCAAATCTCTCTCTCTCTCTCTCTCTCTCTCTCTCTCTCTCTCTCTGGGATTAGGGTTAGAATAGGTTCTCAGTACCCATTTCATGCGACTAAATATGGTGGAATTCAAAACCCGAAACCCTGTGTCACAGCAGGTGTGACACGATAAAGATCCCTTCCTGCTCAAAGGCCATGAGCGCCGAGCATAGGCCTAAATTTTGCAGCCCTTCACCGGTAATAGTGACTTCTCTCTATGAATGAAAAATGCTCGAGAGAGACGTGTTAAACATTACTCTCTCTCTCTCTCTCTCTCTCTCTCTCTCTCTCTCTCTCTCTTTGCAACTGCAATATCCGAAGCATCGGTCTCGACAAAGTATCGCAAAGGAAAACCTATTAAGATGCAAGTGTTAAATACAGCCGCAACTGTTTGACAGCCATCAATACTATTATACAAGCAGACCAAGATTTCCTTAAATGTAACAAATGCTATGTCAAGCAAGCTCTATATTTATAATATCGATGTTTGTTTTTCCTTCGTTGTATAGTTCAATCTATAGTTCACATTTTAGAAAATATTCAGCTGCCATTAAGTACCTTTCACAGCTCCAAAGAAAAAGAGAATAGCTCGTCTTTAAAATATATGTGCAATGTAATTACATATATATAATTATTATAGCTAATTGCATCTGTGTTATTTGCATTTTTAGCATAGATATATTTTGGGTTTAAATTGTGCTATGCATTACATTAGCCGTCTGTAAGTCATACACATAAGACAGAATGATATGCGCGTATGAATCTTGATAAATATAGTACACTGTATGTTTATTTTAACCGCTGAGAATTACGAAAAAATGAAAATAATGTAAATATAAGAAATAAATTTCAGCTTTGAAAATACAATACGGTATGAATTTCGAAGCTTCACGCCGGCATACTTTATGCATTTAGAAGAACCACTGGCGGGGCGGGGGGGGGGGGGGGGGGGGGGGGTAGTGTAGATTCAAGTTTGTTCAAATCATGGTGCCCAAGGTTAAAGGGTTAAGGTGGATCCACAATAGGGGATCAAAATTTAGCATGCTGATATATAGGAAATTTCTTCTAAAATCATCTCAAGAACAGGACCATGATCAAACATTAATATGCAAGGATCCCTGAGCAAATTAGAAATTGTGGTCGCCGGAAGTAGGATGAGACCACATTAGGGTATCAAAATCTATAGAAAAAATCTTTTCAAGAACGTCAGGGTTTTGATTAGTCATATTGATACGCAAGGATTACGATGTAGTGCAGATTTAAGTTTCAAACTGTGGTCCCCGGATGTAGGGTGGGTCCATAATATGAATAAAAGTTAAAGATTTACATAGGAATAGATAGGAAAAATCTTTCGACATCTTCATCCCAACAACAGTATGGTCATTGATTAGTCATATCAATATACAAACATCCCAGTGTTGTACAGATCATGTTTGTTCAAGGCGTGACCCCCGGAGATCGGTTGGAGCCAAAATGGGTCTCAAAGTGTTACATAAGAATATACAGGGACACACCTTTCAACATGTCCATGATTAGTCATTTATTCAGGTGGTTCAGATTTATTTTTGCTCAATTCAGGGACCCGAGGGTAGGGTGGGGCCACACTAGGATGTCTTTTCAAATGGAGATATATAGTAATTGTTTAAAACACATTCTTTTCATAAGTAGCAGGGCCACATCAAAATCATATCATACGGCAAACATTGCCAAGATGTGTGGATTCAAGCTTTTTTTATTCAACTTATTAACCCCGGCGCACATAGAACTTTCCTTGCTCCTTGTAACTATGGATAATTAATGCAAATTAGGTGGCCTATGAAGTTGCAACACTGAATCAGGAGGTTTATTAATATGACCATATGAGATATGCGCATTTCTATTTTCAAACGGGTTTTTCCCTTCGCACATGCGCACTGATCAGGAATTGCTAGAATTAACTCTTCGTAAGTTCGTTGGAGAAAGAATTATAGAAATTGATCAAGAAATTAAATTTTTAATGATTTTTTAAATTATTTTCGACGGGTCATGATTAACGAGATTGATATACTCCAAACTCGATGATTAAACTAATGATTATTAAGTGGATATTTTGATTCAAATCTTCAAGTTTTGTAGGCAGCTTGAATTTCCTCTGACAATTAAGTTACAGTAAGTCTGATTAAGAGTTTTCGCCTCTTTTTCTGGGTAAATAGTATTTCATTATAACAATTTTTCAAAAAAATACTACTTCCGATTATTTACTTTCATTATTTCATATGATTTTTCATTAATTTTTTTTTTTTTTTTTTACTTTTTCTTTTTTCTTGGCTTTCGTATTATTACTTCAATGAGACTTTGCGTTTTTATCTATCAAAATATCAAATATTTGGGAATACTCTTGATTTCTATATTTTATTTACATATTTTGCAATGAGTATGGAACCAGAACTAGATCGTGCATAACTCATGGCAGGAGCCATAAGGAGTAAATCCAGGATTTGAAGTTACGAGGAGGTTGGGCTCAACATCTTGAGGAAGGGGGTCTGGGGACAGCCTTAAGGACCCCAGTGAGTCTGGGACGAAATTGTGGTAGGGGCCAAGGGGGCGAAGGCTCCAGGTGTTTTAAAGACTTTATAGGGCTTTTTTAATGAGGTGAAATTATTGAAGTTACACAAATTTGGAAGATTTTTTTTAAATATAATTTTCCCCAGTAAAAGCAAACTAATGAAAATTAGTTGTTTTAAATCTACTACCGCTTGAGAATAACATATCATTTATTTTTTGGAGAGTGAAAAAAATATTGCCTCTCTCATCTTTTTTTCTTTTTTTTTTTTCTTTCTTTTTTTTTTTTTATCTAAGCGAGAGCTAGACCATGATTTTAGGGGGGGGGGGGGGTGTATCCCCCTTAAATACGCCACTGCATATTGATGGCCTTCGTCGTGTTCTGCCAGAAAGTAAAATCAAACAACTACGCTATATAACGGGGTTACTTCACCGTATGATAGTTTTTCTGTTTTTAAATTTTACAAATGAGTGTCCTTCTGGTGAACTGTAATCAAAATTCT